>QTSX02007303.1:0-150748 GCA_014839935.2 Entomophthora muscae
GCCAGGGAGGGAAAGAGCTCTGAGGGCTCTATGTACCCTGATACTCTTACAGGAGGTCTGTGGGCAAGCATCCTACCTAAAAGACTGGTAGGGTGTCCTTGTTTATGTCCCCATGGGAGCTTTGGGGAGAACCCAAAGTGAGCATTGGAGGGCATGGATTTTCTCAGAGGTGTCACCAAGGCGGTTTGCTTGGGAAAGCAAGCTGAAGAACTTGGTGTGATCAGGCCTCTGGGAAGTAGAGCTGATTACTCTGCAACTAAAAGCCCAGACTTAATCACCTGGGTGAGTAAAAAAACAGCATAGACTTATTGATCTATGGTTAGATGGACTAAGTGGAATGCCACTTGCAAGGGCCCAGTCAAACGCCAGTTTAATGTAGACTCATGCCTGGGTCTACAGGTTCTGGTAACAGGGACTGAGATAAAGAACCAAGGTGGTTCACAGAATTAACAGAGAAGACTAGTAAGAGGAACTGTTTGATCACAATGAAGGCTAGTTGAAGGACTATTGGTTCATATTGAAGTTTGGAACCAAAATGGTTCATTGTGCAGGTGGAACCAAGATGGTTCCTAGTGAGGATAAGTGGAAGGGCTCAAAGATCATGATGTAGAAGTAGCTGGTCATGATAAAGGAGTAGCCAGATGACTCATAGGCCGTTTAAAGACTTTAAAGGAGCTGTTATGTGAAATAAGATGGACTGTTTACTGGCTAAGCTGAAGAGCTGGAAGATGTGGTTGAAAAGCTGGCTGAAGAACCCAAAGATGATGGTGAAGAACTAGTGGTCCGGAGAAATGAGCCAAGATTTTGCTGAATTGATTTGCCAAAATGAGAAAATGTGGAATGTTTTGCTTTTGTTTAGTAGTAAAATCAAGAAGGAATGTGGATAGAAGTGTGGGTAAGATATTTATTTATTAAGTTCCTAGGATAGATGAAGGTGTGTTGCTATGAGAGCTGGATACAAAGTTGTTTTAGTGGGATGTTTTCCTTGGATTTTACTATATTTGTAAATATAAAGGGAAACTTTGAAGAGGTTCAAAAAGAACAATTTAAATAGTATTATATTATTTAAATTGGTTCAGGTTGAATGCAGGAAATACTGGCGCCGGATTAATGGACTGGTTAACGCTTTGGTGCGCAAAGAGTTGTTGCTTTGAGCGGGTTGAGCTGTGGAAATTATTTTCATAGTTGGATCCCGTTGGAACTTCAGAAATGATCTATTTCTGCGCTCTACATTTATTAGTTGAGTTCTGGCAGGTTTCCTGATAAAAATGATTGGTTGGAAGCCAAAAGCTTAAAGTATAAGCAAGGAAATAGTGAATTAATACTTTAAGCTTTTGAGAAAGTAAGTATGTAAGCTTAAGTTATTATAGGAAAAAGTGAGCGGCAATGGTTTAAGCTTCTGAAGAAAGCCATTTTGAAGGCGGAACCGTTGGGAAAAGGACACTATAAGAAGATGGCTGGCTGGAAAGTTACAGGGTCTTTCTGGGTCTTTTTGGAGGTGTTTCCCTGGCCTTTTGAGTTTCTGCCAAGAGGTTTTTGGAAGCCTTCTGATCACCAGCAGGAGCTTGGTTGTACTTATACAAGTAGAATAAAAAGGCCACTGGAGCTATAAAGAGATCTGAATCCCATAATAACAGAGCAGGAGCCCAAGAATAAAATCTGGATCCTAAGCGCGGTGCCAAAGTCCAAGTTTAAGGTGCAGGAGTCCAAGTCTAAGGAGCAGAAGTCCAAGACCAAGTGCAAGGAGTCCAAGATATTGTTGGAGGACTCCAAGTATTGGCAAACCCATATTATTTCCCTGACCCACCGGGCCATATACCAGAAGGTTTCTAAGGGGATCTTCCTTCTGAGGGTGAATAAAAGCCCATTTTGACCCCTATGCATATTTCTGAGATACATTTTCCCTTACTAGAGAATGACAATCCCTTCCAGCTGGTCCCTGGCTATGATCCAGGACACACTTTGGGGACTGGTGGACAGGAACCCCATAATGGCACAAAGGAGGCCCAGAAGATCTTCAATTGCTTTGCTGCTCTGGCCATGGTCAGAAAGGAAGAGGTCAACCTTTTTTACAACGAGCTTCTCAACAACAAATATATTATTGAGAACCAAGAAGCATTTGCTCCTTTCATCCAGTACTTTAAGCACCAGGTGGTGTATTCCAGGGACATTGCTGCATCTGCAAGTGCAGAGACTCAATTAATTAGAACTGCTATAAGCAGGTCAAAGAAGGTGTAACTAAGACCACCTCATCACTTGAAGGTTGGCATAATCAATTTTCCCGACTGGTTAAGATAAAAAAGCCTATGTTCAATTTAATTTTCAACAAGATGAAGATTCAGCATGCTCATGGAGATCAGCTATACTCTCAGGCTGTCAAAGGCAAAGCTATTGTATCCAAGCATGCTGGCCAGCAGGTCAAATTTACAATTTTTACCAAGGAGGTTTTGGCCTATTACACCAGAGAAGGCCGCCTTATCCATCTCAAAGGCATTGCCACAGCCCTTGGGTCTAATGTATCACTTTTTTTAACAATAAACTTATTTCTTTCAAATATTTTATTTTAAATTTATTTTTAGTATATACAAGTTTAATATAGAGTTAAAATTTAATACAAAAAATATCACTGTTTTAGGATGTGTCAACTTTGGAGCTTTGCACACTATAGTTGATTTTAGCTGACCCCACATTTTTATTAAAGATTTGGAATTCTTGAATGATTTTGAGTCTATTAAAATGTTTTGATTGAAACTTTTAATATATATATATTTTTAATATAGAGTTAAAATTTAACACAAAAAATATCACTGTTTTAGGATGTGTAAACTTTGGAGCTTTGCGCACTATAGTTAGTATTAGCCGGCCCCACATTTTTATTAAAGATTTGGAATTCTTGAATGATTTTGAGTCTATTAAAATGTTTTTTATAGTTTTTAAAATGCTTTTGGGCTTTTATCAATATTTTAAGTTATCTGGCGCGGCTTAGCCAGAAATCCGGGATAGGGTTTGAGATGGCGTCTTTCTAGATAGTGTATCCCACACTGCTGTCAACTATCTAGTCTGTATTGCGCCTATTGTGTACATGGCCTTCCAGGCCCAGCCTGCCTCCCCTGTGGGAGTCCATTTGGACTCTGATATAGGCCGTGACAATATGTCAATCATATCAAAACTAGTAACCCTGGGCCCCTATTTTTCTTTGATTATAGGGGCATCTTGTATGCTTTTATTTTTGACTTCAGCTTACTACCTAAGATAGTATATGACCAAGAAACAAGAGGAACAAAAGCCAAGAAGAAATTGTTTCCAAGCCATCTCAGGTTCAGACTGTGACTATCTCCACCTCAAACCAGAATAATGCTGCCCCCACAACCTTTCCTGACCTGCCAAAAATGGACTTGGCTGGCTTCAGAAAAGGAATGATCATGATAAACACCTTGTTTTGTGCCCACCCTGAGAGCTTCAGAGACAACACTCAGAAGGTTATGATGGTGGCTGCCCAACTGAAGGATGATGCCAGAAACCTTCCTGACCAGCCTTGAGGAAGACCCAGACCCCATACTCTCCTACAACCAATTCCTGGAGAGAATGAACTCTTCAACTACCCCTGCTGGAGCCAAGATCTAAGCCTATGTGAGACTCATCCGCCTGAACCAAGGAAGTGACAACCTGGAGACCTACATACAGCAATTACTACGCCTGGCTGAGGCAGCCAAGATTCCTGACAACATATCAGACCTGCATTTCAGAAACAGTCTGAAACCAAACCACACCAACCTAATGAGATACCACTGATGCAATCTCCCCAAAGACAAGCTCCTGGCTATTGCCAAAGCATGGACTTCAGCCAAACAAAAGGATATCACACCGGCCAACCCTGGAACAACCAGACCCCTGGTGCAAGTAGGCCCCGGTTGAACATGACCCCTGAAGAGTATCAACACCACATCAGAAGTGGACTATGCTTCTATTGCCACCAGAGCAGCCACTTATCTAAGGATTGCACCAGCTGCTCCAACAGAACCCAGGGAGCCACTATTTCAGCAATAAATAATGCTTTTTTAGTCTTATCCTATCATTAACACTACCTTATGTTACCATGACCATGAGGTGAACACTGTAGCCCTCCTAGACAGTGTGTGGCAACCCTCAACTACATGGAACATAGTCTAGCTGAGAAACTGGGTGTACCAATCCAGGGCAACTCCCAACTGGTAACCTTGGGCAATAAGACAACAGACCTGTTCCACAAATGCAAAGAATCTGTCTTCCTGAAGTTAAATAAGAAACTTCTGCTCACCATATTCTACGTCATAGAAAAGCTTCCCAAACCTGTAGTGATAGGTTTGAATGATGGGTTGACCACCAACAGAACTTAGACTATAAGAACCACCAGGTGACTGTCACCCATGAGAGCCAAACCTTAGAGGCTCCCTGCTTGAACTCTCAGAAGACCCCCAAGCTAAACAACATCACCATGGAATCCTGCAAAGCCAAGATCCCAAAATTTTTGAAGCCTTGGGGGTCCGTCTTCTCAGAAGAAGAAGCCACCACCTTTCCTAAACACAGTCAGTTTGACCACGCCATTGACCTCCTCCCTAAAACACATTTTAAGCATGGACCAGTCTACTTTGTAACATGAAAGAACAACCCGCCTTAAGAGAGTACTTGGAAAAGATGTTGAAGAAGGAATACATACATGTCTTCAAATCCCCTTGTTCATCCCCCTTACTGTTTGTTAAAAAGAAGGGCGGCAACCTATGTCCTTGTGTCAATTACCAGGACCTAAACAGCATCACTGTAAAGAATCAATACCCTGTAACTAATGCCAAATACCTCTCAGACCAGCTTTCATGAGCCAAAGTCTTCTCAAAGGTTGATTTGAGGGATGCCTTTAACCAGATCAGGATCAGGCCTGGCAATAAATGGGTCATTATTTGTTAGATTAATCTGTTTCCTATTAACTGTGCTACTTAAAACTTTAAAATTTTGTTTTAATTTTATTATCAATAAATTTAAATAATTATAACAATTTTATCAAAATAAATCTTATTTAATCCTTATAATATAAAAAACTATATTAAATTAATCATTTTCTACTTACAGCTAAATTAAACTGTATTAAAAGCTAGTAACAATCTTATTTCATGTACCATTTTTCTTGAAATCTGATTAGTAAAAAATGACATCATTATAAAAAGAGAAACATAAAAATACAATAAAACTGATACAATGCTTTTTGTTGGAAATTAAATTGTTGCCTAAAATCTTAGCTTTTTTAAAAATATTTAATTTAAAATATAATAATTTTTGAATCCCTCTTTTTAAAAAGAGGGCAGACAGCTTTTTTGCATATTTAATAAATAAATATTAAATAATTTTGGATTTGTTTTATAAAAAATCTAGTAAAAAGTTAAAAAAACTAAAACTAAAATTAAAACTAAACTTTTATTGAAATTTCAGTGATCTCATTTAGCATAAGTAAGTTATTCTTAAGTTAGATTTTATAGAAAATATATAATAAGAACTTATAGGAGAGTAAAAGTTTTTCTTTTCAAATTCTTAAGTATTTAATATTAATAAAATGGCTTTATACAACTATTTAATAAAGTTATATTTTTATACTGTATGCTAGAGATAATATGTATAAAAAATTCAAACATAAAAAATAATGTATCAAAATCTTGCTTTATTTAATTAAATTTTATAAAGGTTGAAATTTATTTAAACTAAATAAAAAATGATCTTAGTCATTGTATCTATAAAAATAAGATACACCTTTAATTATACAAGCAAATATTTATATGTGATTAAAAACATTTTTGTTTTGATAGATTTAAGATATATAAAGTTCATTTTTTATGAACTGTTAAAAGTTACAATAAACTTAAGTTTATTTAAACAAAAGGTTTTTGAGTTGGTTACTAGAAGTAAGCTAAATAATAATTTATACTTTAAATTTAGTTTACTGATTAAAATATCATACTTTAAGAGTTAATTAGCATATTTTATTTCAAATAATAATTTTATAAGCTTACATTCAAAGCCGCTTCAAGATACTAAATTGGTATTGAAATATAACGTTGCAGCACAATTCCGAAAGCTGAGATTAAGGGCTTTCTAATGATACTAGTTTGAGCGAGATTGAAGTACTATTTGCCGAGATATCAACAGTTAACCAGAATATAAAAAGGGGTAAATAAACAATGATATCAGACTCCAGGGGTGATATTGATAAATTAAGGAGATAAGTTGGGGGTCAGTTGGGGATTTATGCCTGTAGTGTGAAAGCTCAGCTAACATGGTATTTAAACAGCTCAACTTTACAGAAATTTACTTTACAATCCACACCTTTACTCCTCTCTGATAACTGCACATCTATTTCCAAGCAAGAACTGCCTGAACCAAGCCAAGGAATCCAACCACTGTCATTATGGAACCCATCAAGTTTGCACCTCAGATGACACCCTTCTTCTCACTGGGGGCTTCTACTAAGAGAGAAAGAATCTCTATGCTTAAACAAGCATTCCTTTTTACTGCTGGCAGTGATCTTAACAGCTTTGTTAAGCATTTCTTATTAAAAACAGAGTTTGGAAAAAGTACCTTCTTACCTGTCATACAAAATTCTAAGACAGATGATTTCCTTAACAACCTAAAGGAATTGATGTCAGAGTCCCCTGCCAAGCACCTTCCTTCCCTAAGAGCATTGGTTACATCAAGCTACAGTCTGAAAGAGCTTTGGGATTGTGGATTTAAAATGACAAAAACTGAGTATTCATATTCTAAAAAAATAAAAAATGCTAAAAAAGCATCATTAAATTCAAAAAATAAAAAAGGAAAAAATGATTCAGTAAAGAAAGAAAACATAAAAAATATTTTAAAACACATATTAAAAAATTCATTCCCAACCAGCCAATTCACTAAAAAATCCCCTGGATTGATTTATGAAGAATTACAAAAAGAATTGAGTGAATACTCAACTAAAATAAAATACCCCTTATTGAAAACAAAAAAAGAAATTTATGAAGATATGAAAATAAAAAACAATATTTCTATTTCACTTTCCACTTTCTATAAGCTTATTCCTAATAATATAATTAAAAGCAAAAAGCAAACTGATATGTGTAACATTTGCAACTTAAAAAAATCATTAGAAATGAAGAAAAAGGATTTGAGTATAAAGAAGTTGCCATTGCCTAAATCTATTAAAGAAAATTTGGAATCTATTGACCTACATGAAAAGTTTTATAAGCATCAAAATAAAGAATATATTAGTGATATAAATAATCTTGATAATAATTCATGTGTTATAGTAATAGGCTATAAAGAAAACTTTAAAATAGGTGGGGGTCCTATAGAGACAAATAATTGTTTTTATGAGAAAATACCTATTTCTTTATTAGGATTTGCAATTGCTTTTAAAGAAAATGAGAAAATTAAATATGAGTATCATGACTTTTTATCTGAAATTTTATCTCATGACTCTTTGTTTTCAGGTCAGAGTTTGATAAGTCTGCTTAAAAATAATAAATTTAAGAATATTAAAAATATTAAAGTTTGGACTGATAATGGTAATCATTTTAGATCTTATGAATTCTTATATTATCTTTTTAAAGAGGTACCTAAAATTATAAAAGGAACAATTAAGTTTAACAGATTTGTTGAGTGTCATGGCAAAAGTATTGTTGATGGTCATTTTGGTGTATTATCTAAAATATTTAAACAAAAGGAAAATGAGATGTATATAAAAAATATAAATGATCTCAAAATGGTTTTTGAGAGAGAGGAAGAAAGAAAGGGTTTATATGAGTCACTTGTAAATAATTCAGATGTTTCCCAAAAAACCTTTTTTTACATCTATGATAGAAAATCTAGGCCTAAAAAAGCTGGCTTGAAGTCAAAGCATTTTATGTTAATCTTTCATATTTAATGAAAGATGATGAGCTGTATGTTTCACCTTTGACATTTGAGGATGTTAAGGAGTAGTCCAAAATAAATTATTGTGCAAAGTTCTGCACAGATGACAGAGAAACAAAGAGAGCTGATACTACTAAAGGATTAGTAGGACATGTTCATGAAGTTGGACGCATAACAAAAACTTATATTTCACATAGGGTAAATAGTCTTTTAAATACAACAACTTTTTTTCTAAAAATAACTAAGAAATTAATTATATGAGCCAAAGATAGGGTAATAGCAATTATGGCTTTGGGGCTGCTATTACTCTCCCATGCAACTCATATATTTGATTCTTGGCTTATTAAAATAGAAAAAAGGGTTTTTAGCAAAAATACAGTTAATAGAAATAAGATTTATTTTTATTATTTGTATATTTTACACCCTTAAACTTTTATTCAGTAAACTAAGCATTATATTAATGTTCAAAAAACATAAGTTTACGGTTTAAATGATACCAAAGAAGTTAAAAGTCTTTAAAATGCTTAAGCTGGCGCCTTGGCTTAATCTAACAAATAATGACCCATATGTTCCTAACTCTGTTAGCTAGAATTCTTTCTAAGCCTTTTGATTATCCTGGACCACCTTACTTTACAAGGTTTTTTTAAAATTTTAATTGGTATTGGCTGGGTTTAAGCAGGCAGCCCTTTTACCTTGAAGTGGGTGATTTAGATCTCTGGGGGTATTGTTTTATAGTGGCGTGCTCTTTTGACAAGAACCCCACATCATTTAGCATCAGATCTGTCAATTTCCCATTGTTGGGGTACATTATTTTGCATCCAAGCTTACACCTTTATTATTTTTGAACGATTTCCTTAAATTTTCAAAGTTTAGGTGTTGTTTTTAAAAACCGATCAAGTTTCCCCTCAAAGTTGGTTGACTCTCCCTTCAGTTGTCCATTTTCGCTCCAGGAAGCACCCAATCAGTGGTTTTTTGGCTTCACCTAAAACCAATCAAAACTCCTCGACCCCCTTGAACACTATTTCGAAGCGTACAGTTTTACAGAAGATCCATGTGAGTTGCATCAGATTTGGATCATGTATCCTGGGGCAAATCATCTAACCCCTTGTGGATTATGAGCCATGGTGGAAACTGATACCTGGGATGTACTACTGAAACCATATTAAGCCTTTAGTTTCAAACATTTTATCTGTTATATCATGTATATTTTATTACAAGTAGACTTTTGATCGTTTGAGGCTGATTGGCCAATTCCAACCGTCGATGGATTTAATTGGGCAAAACGGACCCGTTGAAGCTGCTACGATTTGGTTTGTTTAAATGGAAAGAATTAAAGCCAAAAGCGAGCGTTGGTTCAATAAAGGATTTAAAAGGATACTTTTTGAAATTAAATGTCGCTTACCATCGTGATGGCAATATAAATCTAGGATTGCAAGTATGCAAGTGGCTTTAACGGAAATGCGTTTGAAACATAGACTTAGGATAGTAACTTTGCAATGTTGGATAAGCTTCAATCATTATAGCTAAGTGGTGGTGATAAAATTAGAAATCAATTGAAATCAGGTGCCCTACTGAGGCTCATTAACAGTTGTGGATGATAAGGTATCTCGATCAAACGCTTCACATGGTTCAATGGACTCGCATCTAAAATAATCTATAGAAGCATAAATAATTGGTTTCAAACTAATATTATTTTGATTCTGTAATTTATTTTCAACTGTTATTTTATTAGTTCCGCAATAAAGTAAAACACACTGGATGGTGTAATATGCGCTGCAGAGGAAGGAAAACTGCGCTGATCGGGAACTTGCAGTTCTTAGATGTGTCTGAATCTATGTGTATTTTCTTAAAGGTCAATTAAAGTGGAAATAAATGGAACAAATCAGCCTAGGAATGGGTGAGACTAAACGGCAAGGAAATCGATGAAGCCTCGGAATTAGTCAACTCTGCTACTTAAAGAATGCTGCCAATCTTCTTAACTCATGTATTTTACGCTGCAGCATGAGAACTCCTGTGACGTTGCAGCACCTGTCCCAAGTGAATGGCCCTCATTCGATGCCATTGTGGCAGTCCAAAGCACCTCCAGCCCCACCAAAGCAGTAGTTGAAGATGAAAGACAAACACGAAGTAAGATGATTGGTCCAAGGTTAGCTGGATTCCTAACAACTTTTCAAACCCTCTTCACGGGATGTAAACCCATTAGGCTTAGACGTTCCTTGAGTACACACTCCAAGCGACAGCTTTGATATGATGTTATTTTCCCCTGCAGCCAATTAATAACCTAACATAGTTGCGGCACATTTATCTTGTAAATGGCCTGATTTAAATCAGCCATTACCTTAAGGAGTTTTTTGTGTTTGGCACTTATGATTATTGCTTTTGTGAGGATAGCAACCAGTTAATATGTTCTTATCTGTGACAAATCCAGCTTTCTTATAAAAAGTAGTTGATTATTTTTCAAGTGTTTTTTCTAGATCTTTCTATTTTATTGTCTCTTATTTCTATTGTCTTTATTGATATTGCTTCAACTTTACCCAGATAAGGCTAACTGTGCCCCAGGATCTTAATACATGTCGAAATGGATGCTCTATATCCCCATTTTCCTAGGGTTTGCTGCTTTACACACCTACATAAAATCCAAATACCACTAACCAAATATTCTCACCCCTCTTGAGCTATGCTAGGATTTTAAACCATGCATAAACCTGCTTTTTGTCTCAGAAACATGAATTCATAAATACAACAATAAAATTTCTACCCTGCTTTAAAACTATCCCTTTTAAATAAGAGAAGAAGACAAAAACATAGATGGTTATTTATATTCATATTATCAGGGACCTCTATTGGGAAAGCATCATAAATACTGTGAACATGGAGAAAAATGAAAAAGGTGGGTGTAATATCAGACTTTCTTAAGAAACATAACACTGAAATAGCTGCTGGGGTCACTGTAAAGCAAGAATAGATTCTCATGGAGTTTGGTATCTTTGTGCCTTGCTCTTAAATCTGAGCTAGGTATTTCTGAGTAAGAAAGTATCACATTATTTAGACCTCTGAGTAAGCCCAGTGTTATCTGGACCAGGTATCAAAACTGTGGGGTTGACCCCTGTTGTGAAGTGATTGGTTATAAACTAGCTATCACTATACTCACACATTGATCCATTAAGCTCGGTGAACCAAAGGACAATGGTACTCTTGCTCTGGATGATAACTAGTCCAAACAATCAACTAGGTTGTACTCCGAGTTCATATTAACTGATGATCATCCAATCATTAGTTTGATATTGGGCTAAGCAATAGAGGGAACTGGGCTGTAACTAGAGGATCCCAGTGTTCTATGAATCTCATTAATCCCCTCCCTTACTATATAACTCTCCCCTTGATTGATTAAATAAAGATCAAATTACATAAACTTATACTTATTATACTCATTAGGCTGAAGGATTATCTTAGCTTAATCTTTAGTAACACATAAGGTCATAGTCAAGTTAAGTGTTAGTAGCCATCAACCAACCAATAGCTGAAGTTACAACATTTGGTGCTCACTCTAGCATGCATCTGTCTGATGGTACTCATTGCCCTACTGGGGACTTGTCTTTTGTGTGGGGCAGTGATGGAGATAATCTTCTCTATGCCTTCCTTTGCCACCTCCAGGACCACCCTGATGGGCTTTTCTTGAAGATCAATTGCCTTGCTGGAACAAGGGATGGTCTGCCTAACAAATTCATGGCTTTTGGTCAGTTTATGACTGACGTACAGCATCCCCGTCAGATAGAGGATCAGTCCTCTCTGCACCTCAATGTCCCAGTGCCACTTGAGGTAGACAGAAATGTGGAGCCTACCCAGAAACAGCTGGAGCAAGCCATCAGTAGTATGGACCGTGGTGTGTACCAGAATGGGGAAGCTCACAAGAAGCTTGCAGTACTGCCATCCTATGGCACTATAGCCAAAGAGAAATTCTGCAACTTTACAGGAATAACTCCCAATCAGTTTTGATTGCAGATGAAAACAATTGAACAAACCAAGGAGTATATTCATAGCTTTGCACATCCTGCCATTTGCCACAACCAGAATCACTTGGGTTATCAACTGTCCCTTATCTTGCATCAGAGAAACTTGATAAACAATCAGCAGGATTTCCTCTGTTGCCTGTACGATGAACTTACAGGCTCCATGACCAACATCAGTCATCAACTAAACAGCTTGGCTGGCCACCAAAACTTCACTGCAAATTGGGCAGCACAACTGGAGGAACACCTGACAAACTACGTGGTCACAATAGTTGGTACCATGCTTGAATACAAAGGGCTGGATAATAATTGGCTAGGCACAGTAACTCACCACATAAAAGGGGCAGAAGCCACCTTTTGCTACCTATGTAGCAAGGTTGAGTTGCTCTGCCACTCTGTAAGAATGATTGAGGATGGGGTTGCGTCAGAAGGTAACAGGAAAGCCACTGCCATTATCCAACAGGACACGGAGGAGCTATCTGAACATGTCAGTGAGATTGACAAGGGCCTTTGTCAATCTCTCTCTGATTGCAACCATTTTAATGTGGAATTTCCTAAGTTTTCAAAAATGATTGACCACAACCACAACTGCACGGAAGAAAACCATGATAATCTGGAAAGATTAAGTGATAGTCATTGGGCTATGCAAGAAAAGAACAATGTGTTGTTTGAAAAACAGGAATCACGTATGGAGAAGCTCAAAGATAAACTACAAGTAGAAAATTGCACAATAAAGGACCTGGCCCAAGAAGTACAATTGCAACGTAGCAATATTCTGCATCTACAAGGGCAAGTAGAGCATCTACTTCAGGCGTATGTCAGCCAGATTGTGTCTGATCCAGTACTACAGACAACCACAAGAAGAAGTCAAAGCGTCTTGTCCACCACCAGCCAGGCAATATCAGAAGACTGTTGCTCCTTCCATAGCTATGAGAGCAATGAAGACAACATAGGCCGTACAATGAGGAAGGTCTATGTAGCGGAACCAGTTCTGGATATCAGTGAAACACCTCTTCCTGGCGCCGCTGCTTTAACTTCCAGGACCAGCAACAACGCCAGAGATGCGGCTTCTGAAGCACAATTTTGCGCCTCAAACCAGAGAAATACCTCAACTCCACCTAGAAGAAGCTATAATTTTAGCACTTCTTCTGTGATCCAGAACTTCAAGCCAAAAAATTTGCCAAAATTTGACAAAAAGGTTAATGTCCACATGTTTCTCTGGCTATACAATAACTCTATGTATGGTGCTGACAAGGCCATGAAAAATGCAGCCATTTTTAATTGCTTGAATTCAGAGAACCAAACAATAATAATGCCAAGACTTCTGGAACAAGGCTGGACTTACAAGAACATATCCAGGGCTCTTATTGCAGAATTTGGCAGCAAAGAGGCTCTATTTTGTCAAAAAATGGAGTTTACCAAAGGAAAAATAAAGAAGGGGGAAAGCCTAATAGATTTCTCAGAGCGCTTCTATTTGAAAGCACAGACTCTAGTCTCCATAGGAGCCGCCACTTTTGTTGATGTAAAAGGATCACTACTTAACTATGTACGCCCTAATAGAGAGCTTTCTATTGCTCTCAAGTCTAGAATATATGGTGCAAGAACGGTCCCTGAACTCATGCACCACTTGGGATCTTTTAAGGAACAGTTCAAATTTCCCTTTCCTGATTATAAGAAAGCCACTTTGTCCTTTTCTAAAAAACCCAAAGGCAAGACTTGGGAGAAGGATCTCTTGAAAAAGTCAACAATTGTTGCAACACCCTCAACCAACAGCACTGCAATCAATTGCACATGTTACAAGTGTGGGCAATTAGGACATCTTTCTTGGGATTTCAAACAACTCAAGGCTTATGTCCAGCACTTGGGCCAGGAAGACAGCAAAGAGGACAAGCCAGTAGACAAAGACAAGGACCAGGAAGAAGATGGGGATGAGTCAAAAAAACTGCTAAGCAGTCAGGTTGAGGAGAAAACCCTGACTGCTAGTAGTTCCCGGCCCTCTCTATCTATTGACCCGGACCCCAAAATTCCTGATTGCAATGTTGGCCTGCTGGACCAAGAAGCCTGCCCCAAGAGATACTTGCCAGATAAAGAAGAAATAAACAAAGACTTGCTCCATAGAGTTTTAGCCATCAACACAGTCACAAGGAAGCAAGCAATCTGTACGGAAAGTATACCTTCCAAAGAAGCTGTTGATACCATCTCTATACCCTACGCTGAACAACTTTCCATGCCATACACCAAGGTCACCCATAAGAGTGACAGTGTTAATAAGTTGTCTCAGCTATTGAGGTTGGTACAAGTCTCCACAAATTTGGATACCTTGAAATCCCTGAAGCCCAATCTAACAACTGCTCTAGAGTCATTTCTTGCTCAGTTTAAGGGTTTAGACATTCACAAGGTTACTAAAATTACCTCTCCTTATTATGGGGAACAACACAACTGCACATACATTGAACTGGTGGTTCATAAGCTTTGGGTAAGAGCAATTCTGGACTCTGGAGCTCTGGGAAACATTGTGTCAACCAATATAGTCAAGAAGCTGAAACTTGCTCCTGACCTAGATTACAATGAGAAATTTGGTAGAACAGGACCTGACAAAACAAAGGCGTTGAGAGCCTATTCATCATTACCGCTTTGTTTTGGTAAATTGGTGGTAACAGCCCCGGCAATAGTGTTGCACAATGAAAGCTATGATATCTTAATTGGAACAAGCTTCATGGCAACCTACGGGACTATCATCAACCATCAGAATAGTACTTTCAGCATTCTAGGTCACTCTGTACCAATGTTTTATCACAGTGACGGACCAAGAGACCTCCCTACAAAGAAAATTCATTATATTAATATGGAATACGCTGATGGAGATATGCCAGTAGTGTACACCTTGCGTCAGCGCAAAATCAAGGCTTTACCTCTGGCCACTAAAGAGTACAAAGGGATTCTCTTATATTCCTCTAGTGAATTCTCCATCCCAACTGGTTCTCAAGTTATACATAATACAGGCCTAAGCCTCAGTTTCCCTAAAGGAATGCATTGTGAAGTATATGGACTCCACAATGGTTTGCAGTTAGAACCTTGGATCCTACCTGGGATTGTCATGTCATCATCAGAAGAGATTCTGGTACTTTTGGGGAACATTTTGGATAAATCACTGAGGGTGAAGAAACACCAACTGCTGGGCTACATGAAGTTGGAGGAAAACTCTAGCCTTATGGATGTCACTCCTTTTGGAAAGTTCAGTGAATTTGCGCTACCTTGCAACCAACTGAGTGTTCTGTTGCTTATTCTGTGCGAGTCTTTAAATGGACTAACAGAAGACCAGAAGGACCAAGCTATTTGGCTCTTTGAGAAATGTAAGGACGTCTTTGCAGAAAATGACCAAGACCTAGGTAAAGCTCTTGGGGTTAAACATGTATTGGATACGCAAGGGGCTGCCCCTATATGCTCTAGGCCAATAAGATGCAGCCTGGCCAACCAAGCCATTGTCAACAAATAGCTACAGGAGCTACTCACATCTGGCCTTTTGATACCCAGCAAGAGTCCTTGGTCTTCACCACTGTTGATTGTAAAGAAAAAGGACAGGTCTAATTGTGTAGTAATGGACTACTGCAAATTGAACTCCGTCACAAAAAAGGATTCTTATCCGTTGCCCTGCTGTTGAAAATGGGCACACACTGGCAGATTCAACAGGAGAATTAGTAGACAGTGGCACACGCTCACTGCATGCCTTGGAATTTGAAGATTTGGAAGACATTGACTAACTTAATTGTAATGAATGTTTTTTATTAGGTCCTATACAAGCAGGAAGAAAAAACTGTCCCCTGGGCGTCTACTGCCAACACCTTATATAGGGGTATTATCATATTACTAACCACCAGTCACTGGCAATGTCTTCTAGGACATTCCAGCACACTGTAGAGTCTTGGCTGGGTTGGCAGAAGAGGGAACAACCTTCTATTTTTGGGCACAATCCCACAATGTCTAGTACAAGGACACCCTCTGCTAGCACATTAATTAGTTATCCTTTTTAAGGTAAGCAATTACTTCCATTTCTGGTTCCAAACGCAAGTCAAATAGGTCAATTGAATTAACCCTGGCGCCTCGGCGTTATTTCCTTTTGAAGCTGGCATCTCAGCGCTCAATGTTAGTTATTGCGGCGCTCGCAATTAATTATGCTGGCGCCCTGGCACTCTGGCGCCAAGAATAACTAATGCTGGCGCTTGTTATTTAGAGTGGCGGCGGCATGGCGCAATTAATCCTTAGCAATGACGTCATGGCTTGCTTATCATGCATTTAATTATGTGGTAAGTTGGCACTCATTTCCAAAAGGGTAATTGATTGGCCCTGATTAATTGTCAATGGCCACCTAATGAATTAACCTTTCCACAATCCCTGGTCAACAATTCTTCATATATCCCCCACTTATCTAGGGCTACTCTTCATTCTTTTTCTCATGAGCGCCCACAATAGCAATCAAATTTCCTTGCGTCAAGTCTACCAGGGCCTTATGACTGGTATGACCAAAGAAGATTGTAACGCTTTCATGTGAATGCCACGCCCTTCACAAGTCTGTTTCTTAAACCAGCTACTTCCCACCAATGATTGCCAATTGCGGCCCCAGGACTGTGACACCACAGTGGCAGGGTCAGAGCATGGCACGGTCACGCCTGCCAAAGGGGACAGGGAGGCTGACTCCATTTTTGCGGAGGCTGAGGCGCCCCTAACCCGACTTCTTTGCCTTGGCTTTGAGGATCTCCAAGACTGGTCCAACAACATTGTCCTTGAAACTTCCTTGTCCCTGCTTGTGATGCCCTCTACACTACTTTGGCCCGTTGTAACTCTGAAGAGCTGCCCTCTGCCTATCCTGCCATCATTAATTGGTTTGGGATAAGCCATTATGAAGAGACGCTCTATGTGTATGTGCAGGCGTTATTTGCCGAGGATGACACAGTGACACCAATTTGCTTAGGCGCTTGTTACCACGGCAGCTACAATGTGGAGCAGTTAATTGGGGAGGTTGATCTCTGCTTGCATGTCACAGCCAAAGACACTAGCAGCTTTTCTTCACAGCATGCTTACACCATCATCCAGCGCAACCAGTACGTACGTGAGGTTGCTTGCATCTGGGCATTAGAGCAGTCTGCCAATTCTGAGCTTCCCCGCACTCTTGGGCTGTATCTTCAGGCTAACGCGCCCCATTGTTTCTCCTTGGCCTTGTGTTTGTTTGTCCAAGCAATGAAGGAGAACAACCCGCAGTTGTACCTTCCCTTGGCTGCATCTGTCGCCCATTTCATGTGGTACCCTCCTGAGGCATGCTCCTCTGGTGCTGTGGGTTTTGCAGGGCGTTGCCTTGAACACTTTTGTGGGCTAGCCTACCAGGCAAAGATATCCTTGCCCGTGTGCTACTCTTATATGAAGGATGTACTGCTCAATTGCCTTACCATAGGCTCTGCCTTCTCTGCTCGTGGAGGGTGGGAACGTCTGGTTCATGAGGGAAATCTTTGCTTGCCTCTGTGCGGTTGGACTGGTATGTACCACAACTCTCAGCTGGCTTGGTGCCAAATGTTGGTGGCTCTTGCCTTTGTCCGCAACTGAATGGATAATGATGAGTATGAACTGGTAGCTCCTCTAGTTCCCTGTTTGACCTCAAAATGCCCTCATTCCAATCCCAGTTATCATTACATCCCCCATCTTCCTGCAGACAGCGCTCCTTCCCCAGGTACCTCCAGTAAGATTCCAGCCAATTGGTCCTATCCTTCTGGCTCCAGACGTTGCCCTTCCAAATAGTCAGCCAATAAAGCCTTGCCTCCTAATTTTGTCTTTATAGTTATGATTTATTATTTTTTGTTTTGTTTGTATCAGTTCTTCTTTTTACTTCCCCATATACTTAATTCTTTGTAGTGGTATCACTTTTATTCTTTGGGAGGGGGATTTTTTATGAACTTCCTCAGGAACTTTGAGTGTACACAGTTGACCATCCGTCTGTCCTTAATTTCCTTGATAGTGTAGGTGTCTGTGGACATCCAAGAAATGACTTCAAATGGGCCTATCCACAGAGTTGCCAGCTTGTGCGCTCTACCAAATCCATGTGTATTATGGAAGAGTACCCAGTCACCTACTTGGAACTCTTGAAGGGGGCCCGCCGGACATTATCTTTTTCCTGGTTCCATATCTTCTTGGCCAGTGCGTTGGAGTAGGCTTCTGACTGCAATTGAATCAAAGTGCGGGCCAGCCTTTGCTGATACGCATGAGGCAATTGAGTGTCTTCTTCCCCAACACATGAGTATAGAATGGGGGTAGCACAGGGTGTCTGCCATGCAAGAGTTGAAATGGCAATTTCCCTGTAGAGGAGTGAATGGCAATGTTGTAGGCAAAGATAGCTGGCGGCAGGAACGTGTTCCACTCAGCGGGGCAGCTAGCGGCTAGTTTCCTCAAGATGCCTACTAAGGTCCCATTAACTCTCTCCACTATTCCATTTGACTCAGGGTGATAGGGTGTTGAAAATACTCCTCAGATTCCCATAAGTTCATTGAGCTTGGTCACCACGTGGGAAGTTAAATTGGTGCTGTTGTTGGTGAGGATGACTTGAGGGCAACCATGGCACAATATGATCTGTTCAAGTAGGAATTTTGCAGTAGTGTTAGCACCCAAGTTGCGCACTGCTTTTGCCTTCACCCATTTGGTCAAGTGGTCTATTGCAACAATGATGTACTTGGTGTGGTAGTTGCTGGCTGGCAAGAGCCCTACAACATCAATTGAGACAGTGTGCCAAGCAAAGTTAGGCCAAGCCAAGTGATAGGTTGTTGACTTCTTGAACAGTTTTTCCCCTTGACATTATTTGCAGCAGCTCAGCATTTCTTGTACGTCAAAGGCCATGGTCTCCCAAAAGTATGTGGTTTTTAGTTGTGCAAGTGTCTTCTGGAAAGCTCCATGGCCTATTGCCTTATGGGTGCAAACTATTATGTCCGCCTGTTCTGATGGTCTGGGCATTATTCTTATTCCTTCTAAGGTGTGTTTCAATATACACCCATTCTTGATTTCTGTGTCTTCCAGTAGCCTATCTAGGGTTTGCTGAACTTCTGCAGGCTTGTCCTGGTAGTTGCCTGTCAGCATTTTATTGTAAAGTAGGTCAGAGACATCAGCCAGGTGGGCAACTGTTGGTAACCAGGACAGTCCATCCGCATTCTGATGTTTGACCCCTGCTCTGTGTGACATTTCAAAGTTGTAGGCCTGAAGCTTTAGCGCCCATTGTGCTAGATGCCCTTCAGGTTCTTTCAAGTTCTGAAGCCAGAGTAGTGATGCATGATCTGTGATTACCTTGAAGTGGACGCCATGAAGGTATACATGGAACTGTTTGTATGTCTATATCACTGCCAGGCACTTTTGTTCAGTCACAGTATAGTTACGTTCATGAACGTTTAGGGTTCTGCTGCAGTAGGCTACAGGGTTTTATTTGCCGTTGGAGTCCACCTGGGAAAGCACACCACCCACCGCAGTCAGTGAGGCATCTGTTTGAACAATGAATTTACGGCTGAATGTCAGGAATATTCCTGACATAAACCAGATTTTGTCTAAGGAAAAATGTTGGAATCAGGTGGATAAATGTTCAACAGGAGGGGCAAAATTTGATTGGGAATTTCCCCCACTATCAGGGGAAAAGAAAAATCAAAAATTGGGAAAAACAGATTTTTATGGAAACTGGAATAATTTAACATCTGGGCAGGCGCCCGCCACCCTCCACCAGCCTCCCACTGCCCAGCCAGCTGCCCGCCCGCTTGCCAGCCGCCAGCCAGCCTCCCACTGGCCACCTGCTTGCCCACCCCTCCCCCAGCGGACCCGCTGCTTGCCCCCAGGCCACCCGCCTGCTCCCCGGGCCCCTGCCAATTGCCAGGTGCCCACCCCCAGCCAACCAAAACCCACCATGAAACCCAGCCAATCAGAAAAGTCCCTTGAAACAAGGGACAAGTTCAAAAATAATTCTTGTGCCCAGGAAGAAGGACAAATTCATGTTTCACAAAACAGGTCAAATTCTAAAAATATCACTGAGAAGCCAAAAATAACTCCAGAAGATAAAAATAACAAGACCTACAACCAATGGAACCAGGTGGCTGGCAACAATCAGCTAGGTCTAGACTCCAACCAAACTAGCATCCCCAAACCAAAAATAGAAGTATTTGAACCCAAGAGTTGTCATCACCACCTGACCACCCATCCAGAGGAAATTATTGGCCCCAAGAAGAACTGTCTAAAACCCCAACAGATTGCCCAGGAACAAGAGTTTGGCCATCCCTTCAAACACCAAATCCCAATTCCTATGACCAAACTTTTGGGTACTCCAGTCTCATGTTTTCACTCCCACTTGCAAAACTTTGCAAGTGGGGGCCCACTATAAATAAAGGATCTCCTCTCAGTAGTAGCTTGTGCTATTATTGAGATTAATACCCTCAATAAAGTGAAATTCAACTTACCTCTAACAAGTTAAAACTACTAATCAGCCCCTGCCAACCCTCCAATCCAAGGAAGATGAACCACCTCATCTTCACAGCTGTGCTCACAGCTTGCCTTGGGATTGGAGGCTACCAATCAGGTCCAGAACTCTTTGGGTCATCTCCAGAAGGACTAGGTCAAGACTCCTACTATGATCCTGGTCAACTAAACTCATCCCAAACTGGTCCTTGGCCTCCTTTGGTGTCTCCACATTCAACACTCTCTATTGCAATGTACACGTCCATAGACTATATCTTGACCTACTTTGCCAGGAGTTTTGGGAGATACAATGTGCATGAAAAGATCTTCTGCTGGCTAATGACTGTGTTTTCATTGTTACCGCCTTGACTGGGTTTCAGTTTGCCAACCTGCTACCCTACGTCCTGCAAGTGATACCTACCATAACTGGGTATTACACTGAAATCTGGGTATCTCAGGATTGGTTTGTTCATGAGGCTCAAGCGTAGGGTGTCAAAGGCTTGTTGGCAGGCTGAGGTCCAGTCCAATCGCACATCACTCTTCAGCAAATGGAAGAGGGCCTCCCCCTTCCTTGAGAAGTCTTTGACAAAGCACCAATAATAGCCAATCATGCTCAGGAACACTTGGACATCTTGTTTATTGGACAGCACCTTCATCTTCTCTATGGCCTCAACTTTAGCTGGCTGAGGCTGTAGCCCTTTGGCATCAACCACAAAGCCAAGGTAATAAGTTGATCCTTAAAGAAGTCACACTTCCTGGGTTTGACCTTAAGGTTAGCGGCCGCCAGGTGTCAGAAGACCTCCTCAAGGTGTTGAAGGTGATCCAAAAATGTTTGTGAAAATACATTGATGTTGTCCAGATAGACCAAAACGCAGCTCAGCTTGAGGTCATGGAGTATGTCGTCCATGGCACGTTGGAATGTGGCAGGAGCATTGCACAGTCCTTGTGGCATTTGGGTGGGTTGGAAGAGCCCTTGACTGGTGATGATGGCGCATTTCTCCTGCTCCTCGGGGGGCAATTCAATCTTCCAATATCCAGATATTAAATCCATTTCAGAGAAAAACTTAGCGCCTCCCAGGCGGTTGAGTGCGTTGTCAATGCGCGGGAGGGGTATGATCCTTCTTAGTGATGTTATTAAGCTTGCGGTAGTCAATAACAACATGGTTGCTCCCATCTTTCTTCTTGACTATGAGTACTGGAGAAAACCACGGGCTCTTGGATGGAACAAGCAGGCCTAGTTGGACCAGCTTCCTGATCTCTTCATCTACTGCAGCGTCAGAAGCACGAGACTGTCATATGGGGCAAAGGCGTATAGGGTGTTCCTCATCCGTGTCAATGTGGTGGAGTGTGTTTTGTGCACACCCCAGGTCAAAGTCATCCTTGGCAAATATATCCTTTTATTTCTCAAATAGGGCAAGGGCTGCATCCTGTTGAGCTACAGTGAGCCCTTGTAGCTGTTCCTGTGGGATGATTGTGCATACAGCAAGCGGCATTTCTTCTTCTGAAGGAAGGCCAAACTCATCCAAGGTACCAAAACTATGTATCTCTGTCACCTCTTCAATCATTAATAGATGCAGGTACACCACTACTTGATGGTGCTTTACCTCAACAGGAGAGTGATTGAGGTTGGCAAGCAATACCTTTATGGGCCCATGGCTAGGGAGTACAATGCCAGGCACAACAAGGGGTTCTAGCCTAGAGCAATTCCTAGGGGTTTCTATCTCTCCGTTAAGCCCTTGGGGGATCTGTAATTCCAATCCAATATCCATTAACAACTGATGACCAGCCAGGATGTAAGAATAATTGGCACGCAACAGCAGACCCTTATATTCCTCAACTTGGGTGGGAAGATGTTTAATCTGGCGCCCCATTTTACGGTACTTGACTTGGATGACACTGTTGCAATATGTGAGGTTAACATAGGGGGTAGTATGGCTGCCCACATCTTGGTTTGAGCGGTTGTAATACAGAG
The DNA here is from genome assembly GCA_014839935.2 of Entomophthora muscae. Taxonomy (NCBI): domain Eukaryota; kingdom Fungi; phylum Entomophthoromycota; class Entomophthoromycetes; order Entomophthorales; family Entomophthoraceae; genus Entomophthora; species Entomophthora muscae. Next base: position 22,363 of record QTSX02007303.1, read on the forward strand.
GGATTGCCTGCCCCAAGATTTCAAGAACGTCATTCTTGAGGTCAGTCTTTACTCCATACTGTCGCATGAATGAGGTTCCAATCAGGATATCATAGTTTTCATTGGGAAGCACAATAGCTGGGGCAGAGACTGCTAGCGAGCCAAAGCGTAAAGGGAGCGCACTGTACGCTCCTTGGGCAGTGGTACAGCCTAGTCCAGCTGTACCATACTGTTTCTTGTGATCAATATCTGTTGTGAGCCCCATACACCGCACTAACTTGGAGGACACTATATTTATAGGGGCCCCTGTGTCAATGATAGCTTGCACCTTGAGTTTGTTCAAAAAAATATCAGCATAAGTGCACTCGGAATAAGAAAAACCAATGTTATTTACTAAGTGAATGTCTAGATTGTTGGCAGTGGAAAGAAATTTGACAATACTGTCACACAGTTCAGGATGATGATCCTTCATTGTCTCCATGGGAATGGCCACATTGACGCCTCTAAGGGGGGTGGCATCTCCCGAGTGTTGGGGTTCTGTGTCAGGCGCGTCATCTAATAATTGACGGGCATAAGGCTTGGACACCTCCTTAGCAGCCTCTTGAGAGGCCTGAACCTTAGAGCAAGTTTGCACCATATGCACATCATCAACAAGAACCTGATGAAGCGCGTCCCCCAAGAATCTGGTATCAGGCGTAAAGAGTAGGTCAGGTGGAACGTTTGTGGATTGTGTGGATGTAGAGAGCTCCTCCTCTACTCCACACTGACTTTTCCCTGTACTTCGGATTCTAAGGGTGGTAGTGCGTGGATCCCCATCTTGGAGTTGTAACTAGAGGCGTAATGGCCCTTCTGGTTGCAGCAGTGGCAGACCACCTTGGGGATATCAGATTTTGGCATGGACTTGTTGTTATTAGCAGGAGCCTCCAAGCGTCCTGGATAATTGGAGACTGGGCGGGACTTTGGTCCAGTGTTGGGGGGTCCAAAAGTGTCACTGCACTGGCGCAAGTAGTGTACCATACCATCCAAAGTGCAGTTGTCCTGGAAGGCCGGCATGAGGGTTTGGTACAAAGCCTCATAGGGTTTTACTGCTGTGCGCAAAGCTATATGGGCATTGTGCACAGTCAAAGACCCTGAACTGGTGAGGATCTGTGCCTCTAGGTAGAAGCGGTCAGCAAAGTCAGTGATAGTCTTGTCCTTTTTGAAGCTGATCATCAAGAATTCATTCTTTCTCTTGGTGACCCAGGAAATACTACCAAATTCATATAGAAATGCGCTTTTTGCCACTGTGTATGACCAATTGTGCTTGGGCATGTGCAGTATAATGAGGTCAGTACTAGCGGCGTCTAATTGGTTGAGTAGGGTGGTGGCCTTATCTTGGTTGTTGGCCCCATACATAGACATTTGAACAGGCAGATGAATGTGTGTACGTTGCCCTTAGGATCAAACTTAGGCAAGTTCATTGGTTTGAACTGGGTAGGAGTTTTGGGCTGAGGACGATGGCAAGGGGGGGACTCTTCACGGCAACTCTGGTCAAAGAAGTTGGTGTGAGAGCTCCTGGCTGGACCAGTCTCCCTGGGCGCTCGTGGGGTATCCACAGGCATAAGAGGACAGCAAAGACCTGTGGGAGGCTTTGGCAGCCTGAAGAGGACAAGGTAGCCCCGTTGTTGTATACTGAGCTGGAGGTGGGCTGTAGTGTGGCGCTCTCTCCAGAAGGTATGCTGGAAAGACCCAGTACTCCCAAATCTTGGCCACTACAGCGGCATCTGGAGTCCACCAACTTGGCCTGAGCATCCGCTATTTCCATCTCTGCATTACGGAGAGAAGAACGTAGGCGCTCAATCAACCTGGCGCACTGGACCATTCCTTTGTGAAAGTCTTCTATGGCAGCACGCTGAGAGGCAGAACACTTGTCATGTTCCTTCAGCTCAGCTCGCAATTCTTTGAGCTCAGCCTTGAGGGAGGCAATACTCTGTTCTCCTTTGTCACGTACTCTTTTCATTTCCTGGAATATCTCATTGTTTGTGGCCAAAATATCCTCTACTTGTTGCTGAATTTGATTGAGTTCCAAGTGGTCACAACCCTCAGTGGTGGAGCTGTTGGTGAATTGAGCTGAGAGTTCCTGGCTTAGTTGAAAGATCTTCTCTCCAATGGCTTCCTTGATATGGTTGTCATATTGGATGAAGTCATCACAAAGCGCCAGAACCTCGGCCTTGGCGGCGTTGGCAATGTTGCTGGACTCCTCGCTCTCTTGCCATGTGAGGCATTGTACCTCATTGATATTATCCTTATTATTAGAGACCTTCTCATCCAAGTTGCGTAGGCAATTATCCTGTTGCTCCAAGGAGGCACCATGCTTGGTGAGAAGATTGTTCACACTGTTATTGGTTGCATTGGCACCTTCCACATATTGTTTGATGGCTATCACATGACAAGTGACATCCTGGGCCCAGGCAGGTCCCATTCCAAGATTTTTTAGGGTTGACTCTATCACGTAGACCAAGCAATTGTTCAGCTGATAGTTAAGGTCCTCAAGCTGATGAGCCAGAGTGGTTTGGTTGTCCTTGTTGGCTTGAGTATGAGCTTGAATTTCTTCAAACCCAGAGCCCAATTGTTGCACCAATCAATCCTGGTACTGGTGCTGGCGCTCTGTGTACGTGACCAAGTCCCAGAGTTCCAGGTGGTGCCGGGCTTGGACTCCCAGTAACTGATGTACCGCAGGATGGACAAATCCTTGCAGGTAGTCAGTTGCTTTCTTGAGGGTGGGAAAGCGTTCAAGGTCACTCTCGCCAGGTAGCTGCAGAATATAGCCATGAGGCGTTGAGACTCAGGGTGCTGATGAAAGAGAGACAACTGGATATTCTTAGGTTCCTGGCTGAGTTGGTATCCAAGAAAGAGCCCAGAGGCCACTGAAGCTAGGTCTTGGCAATTGACCTGTGTGAGGCAAGCAAGCGGCACCACGGGAACCTCTGTGTAGTGGCAGGAAGGCAGTACAGGTAAGTCCTCCACATTGATTACATCCTCTTGCTGTCAGAAAAGCTGGTCCCTTTCCACGTTGCTGGTTTCCATTACCAAGTAATGTTCCCCAAATCCAGTTAGGTCTTTGGGAATGGAGGGGAGCACATCAGATTTAGAGGACAAGTGTTGGTCGGAGCAAGTGGTGCCCCTGTAGTGAGCACCACTTGTTGAAAATGGGCACACACTGGCAGATTCAACAGGATAATTAGTAGACAGTGGCACACGCTCACTGCATGCCTTGGAATTTGAAGATTTGGAAGACATTGACCAACTTAATTGTAATGAATGTTTTTTATTAGGTCCTATACAAGTAGGAAGAAAAAACTGTCTCCTGGGCGTCTACTGCCAACGCCTTATATAGAGGTATTCTCATATTACTAATCACCAGTCACTGGCAATGTCTTCTAGGACATTCCAGCGCACTGTAGAGTCTTGGCTGGGTTGGCAGAAGAGGGAACAACCTTCTATTTTTGGGCACAATCCCGCAATGTCTAGAACAAGGACACCCTCTGCTAGCACATTAATTAGTGATCCTTTTTAAGGTAAGCAATCACTTCCATTTCTGGTTACAAACGCAAGTCAAATAGGTCAATCAAATTAACCCTTGGCGCCTCAGCGTTATTTCCTTTTGAAGCTGGCGTCTCGGCGCTCAACGTTAGTTATTGCGGCGCTCTGGCGCTTGCAATTAATTATGCTGGTGCCCTGGTGCTCAATGTAAACCAGAGCGGCGCTCTGGCGCCAAGAATAACTAATGCTGGTGCTGTGGCGCTTGTTATTTAGAGTGGCGGTGGCGTGGCGCAATTAATCATTAGCGACAATGTCATGGCTTGCTTATCATGCATTTAATTATGTGGTAAGTTGACACTTGTTTCCAAAAGGGTAATTGATTGGCCCTGGTTAATTGTCAATGGCCACCTAATGAATTAAGCTTTCCACAATCCCTGGTCAACAATTCTTCACACCCACATTGATAACACATTGGACAAGCTGGCTGGTGCAAAGTACTTCACCGCAATGGATCTGATCAGTGGATACTGGCAGATTGATCTTCTAGCAGCAGACCAGGAAAAGTGTGCCATCATTAAAGAGCAAGGGCTTTTTCAGCCTACTAGGATGTCACAGGGACTTGCAAATGCTCCCGCAACTTTCCAACAAGCCATGGACTCTGTGATGGGAGACCTCAAGTTGACTTGTGTTCTGGTTTACCATGACAACATTAATGTCTTTTCAAAAACTTTTGGTCAACACTTGAACCATTTGGAGGCCATGTTTCAACGTCTTATTGCTGCCAATCTCAAGCTAAAACCAAGTAAGTGTAACTTTTTTAAGGAATATTTGGAATTCCTTGGTTATATCATCAGCAAAGATGGCTTACAGCCTGTTCCTGCTAAGGTCAAAGCTATCACACACATGCAAACGCCTTCCAACAAGAGAGATGTTCAAGTGTTTTTAGGAATGATTGGTTACTATAGACGTTTTATACCAAACTTTTCAGGTCTAGGAGGACCATTATTCCACTTGTTGAAAAACGACGTTGAATTTTCATGGCCAGAAGGATGCCAGAAAGCCTTTGAGGACTTGAAGGCCACTCTAGTGACAGAGCCAGTACTCTCCTAATATAACTTTGAGTATTCTTTAGCTTTACACACAGATGCCAGTTTGACAGCAATTGGTGCTGTTCTTTCTCAGCTGGACAATGATGACCAAGACCATTCTTTAGGGTATTGTTCCTGCACACTCAATAGTCACAAAAGGAACTATACAGTCACTGAGAGGGAATGCCTAGCAGTCATTTATGCCTGTCAAAAATTTAGAGTATACCTCCACAGAGTACACTTTACAGTGATAAATGATCATGCCTCACTTAAATGGTTGAAAACACTGAAGGATCCTGAAGGACAACTGGTACAATGGGCATTAAGCTACAAGCTTACAACTACAAGATAATCCATTGCGCAGGAGTTATGCATCAGAACGCAGATTGCCTTTCACGCCTTCCTACCATAGCCTTGGTTTTTTCAGCAGCGGACAAACTCTACAACAAGCTGATGCTGAAACCTTCTATGTGGGGGGAGGAGCCTCTCAAGATTCAGAAATTTTTGAAGGCTCTTGCAGTGGACACTTGTGTCAAGGATAATCAGCTTTTTAAGTTGTATAAAGGGAAGCAGCTACCATACATTTGTCCATACTTATGTACAGATGCAATAGTATCAGCACATTGTACTGTGGGTCATGGTGGTATCCATAAGACCCTTAACTTCCTACAGCAGCACTGCTACTGGGAAGGTATGCACTCAGATGTAGTGGAAACCCTGGCCGCTTGCCATGACTGTACAATAGAGCGGCCAAAGGTCTTGTGCTATCAGCACTGGCTAATTCAACCTGGCTTTGCGTTTCATACTGTTGCTATAGATGTATTAGGTCCCCTTCCACTCACTGACAGCAAGGACAAGCTCATAATTGTAGTAGTGGATCAGCTGAAAAAATGAATAGAAACAAAAGCAATTCCTAACCAGTTGGCTCTTACCACAGCCAAGTTTATTCTAGAGAACATACTCTACAAACATGGATGCCCACAAACATTGCTAACGGATAATGGGAAAAACTTCACGGGATACATGATACCCAGGCTGAAAAAACTTATGGGTATTTGTGGTACCCTGTCAACACCATATCATCCCCAAACAAATGGAATGGTAGAGAGAACAAATGGAAGTCTTGTACAGATCCTAAGGAAGCTTAGCCATCAGCACAAAACAGAATGGGATACATATCTTTCAGCAGCTACCTTTGCGTACAACATAGGATTCCACAGGGCTACAGGAAAAAGCCCCTTCTAGCTTCTTTATGGTCAACAGCCAAGTCTCCCGCCACATCTCTACAGTTTAGTTAAAACCAATGATCCTCTCACCCCCGACACTTATTTGAAGAGACTAGCACAGACACTAATCAAGTTACAGTCTGAGGCGTGCTCTACCAATTTAGCAACAAAGGAGAAAGATATGGATTGTGCAGTAAAAACTTGGCCTGCCCTCCCTACATAAAAAATAGGAAGTTTGGTATACTTCTACAGCAATTGAGGGTACAGTTGCAAAAGTAAACTTGCCTCACTATGGCAAGGTCCAGTCAAGGTAGCCCAGAAAGTGGGAGTAGATAGCTACACTCTCAAGGATCTGGAAACTGGCCAACTGATCACTCAAGTCCATGCGCAGTACATGTGCAAGGCTCCAAGTGATCAAGCATAAACCCCTTTATGGATAAAAATTTGTAAAAAGAAAAACCTAATGAGAATAGTCCATGGGTTGTTATCCTTTTTGCATCAAGAAGAGATAAAGCTTACAATAAGAAGGATAAGTGTGGTTTAGGCAATTGGTGCTTTATTGAGATACTATTGCCTCTAAACCCAGACGCAACTGGATAAGGACTTTGGCAATGGCTGCATAGATTATCCAGACATTAGGTAGCCAACAGAATGCAAATGGAAGAAAAGGAGAATCATCTACAGGAAGGAAATTGACACGGTTCACACCAAAGAAATAAGGAAAAGCAAGCCCAAGCAAGATGCATTCCCAGAGAAGACTTTCTTGCTGGGCATATTCCTCGGTTGTTTTGCCTCCTACCAAGTACATGACTCCCAACAGCCACTCAATATATTTGGGTATGTGGTGTAGTCTCTGGTGATAAACAACCTTGGAGCTGCTGAGCACCAAGTTCCCTACCAACGCCATGGACTGTCTACTTCCTGTGCAACTATAACTAAGGAGTTCTAGGGTATTACCCACAGCTCGTTGCAATTGGTATTTGTGACTATCTGAACCATGCCAAAAGGGCACTGGGCCAACAGCAGACCAAGGATCAGACCACGCTGCAAAAACCAGCTCAAGAAGTTCAAGAGCGCAAGGGATCTGATTGTCCATCAAGTATACCCCATCAAAGGAGAAGTCCTGTAGGCACAACTGTGCATACCTTATCAGTTTCACCCTAGGTATTTGCCAATGAATGTTATTTCCTACTTTGAGCCTTTTTGTGGAGATCACGTAAAGATTTTCCAAATCTAGCATAAGGGTGGACCACATAACTGCTGGGCTGCGAAATTGTAGAATGAGAATCCTCTCCCAACAAAGAAAGGCAACCATTTTGATTAGGAACCTTGACTATCTTCTTGGACTATCACAGAAGTAGAGCTCACCTCACCTTTGTTCAAATTTTGGAGAAGATCAGTTAAGCTTGGTACAGGTTCATTGATCTTATTGGTAGGAGTGGTTGTAGCAGCTTTACTCTTGTTATTACAGCTCCTCTTCTTTGCAATTGTGGAAAGCTGGCTAGATGTAGGCATACCAGAGTCTTGCACTACCAACTTACTCAAAGGTGTACTTGGTTTATAAGAGACAGTACTGGATGAACTATAGAAAGCTGCGTCTATTTTACCGCCTAGAATCTCTGTGAATTTGGCTTCTTCTGAGGCTAGAACAGGTGAGTACACATGTACGTTCCCAACCGGAATTTTGGGTAACCCCCTTTGGGTCTTGTTGATTCTCTGTTCTGGAATATCAGTTTAGCGCACAACTGGCGTTCTGTTCCTTTTTGGGTGGTTTATCATATTGAAGGAAGTTAAAAGACTTTTTCAGTAACATCTAGTTTAGTGGGGGAAATGTTGTGAAGTGATTGGTTATAAACTAGCCATTACTATACTCACACATTGATCCATTAAGCTTTGTGAACCAAAGGACAATGGTACTCTAGCTCTGGATGATAACTAGTCCAAACAATCAACTATATTGTACTCCAAGTTCATATTAACTGATGATCATCTGATTGTTAGTTTAATATTGGGCTAAGCAATAGAGAGAACTGGGCTGTAACTAGAGGATCCTGGCGTTCTATGACTCTCATTAATCCCCTCTCTTACTATATAACACTCTCCTTGATTGATTAAATAAAGATCATATTACATAAACTTATACTTATTATACTCATTAGGCTGAAGGATTATCTTAGCTTAATCTTTAGTAACACATAAGGTTGTAGTCAAGTTAAGCGTTAGTAGCTATCAACCAACCAATAGCTGAAGTTATGACAACCCCCCAGCAAAGCTTCTTACAAAAGATCCCTTGCCCCTTGACTCAACTATCTGGGCACTGGTAGCCAAAAGCAGAAGTCAACTTGATCTGCTAAATAGGGAAGCTTGAACCAACCTTGATCCAAAACCCAGGAGCGTACTTGATTTAGCGCTTGGCTCGTTAGCTGGATCAAGCTACCCCCTGCCTGCCATATTGGTTGATCAGCGGAGATCTTGTTCCTCCTAAAGGATTCGCTTAAACTATACAATCTCCCATAACACAATAAAGACGGTATATATCTTATAAACACTTCCCCCTTGTAACTCTGCTAAAACAGCACAGTTACGACACCTTGATGGGATGACTGGGTGTTTATGCTGCACCGGGAGTAAGTTGGTGCATGGATACAGAATGGCAAGCTGATATATTTCCCCAGGTAAGTGAATAAATTTGCGAGTTGATCATGCTTATAAAGAAAGGTGGCTCGGATGTTTCAAGAGTGGCTGTACCTAATCAGCGGCAGTGATTCGAGTGATCTATTTATAGCTGGCTGTTCAAAAATACGTGTGCTAGGATGCATATGATGATATGAATTGTGGGAAGCGACATCTAACGATGCATCTAATGTGGTGGTACTGGAACGCTTCGACCCAGGAGGACATTATTGGAATTTAAATAGTTTAAATATCTCTTTGATAAGAGTGTTCTAGAAAAGAATGCTGCGAAATCGGGTATTCATAGGTTGAGCGAATTATGAGGCATTCCACTGCTTAAAAGCCTATTTCAATGGTTAGCGCTGATGTAAGGGAAGTCTAAGGTATTGGTGGAGGGATGTAGTGGGTTTAGTGCGAGGATGGCTGTGTCAAGTGCGAGACGAAATGTCGAAAACAAAGTAAGAAGTATGGCTATTGACTAATTCAAAGGTCGTGGAATATCCCGCGCAGCAAGCAGACGTGGGTTGGGATCCATCTTGGGGAGTCCCATGCCAGCATTGGCGTGATGCAGAATGGCCAGGTTGAGGTGATGGCGGATGATACTGGGAGTCGGCAGCTGGCAGCGTATGTCGCTTTAAGGGGCGAAGAGCCGGTTGTAGGGGACGCAGCTCGAAGACAATCTGTGCGCAACAGCGAGGATACAATATTTGGAATAAGAAGTCTGCTGGGGATGGCAATGAAAGATGTTGAGGTGCAGAGATATCCGTTTCAGATGAGGATGGATGGAAGCCGGCTGGTTGTTGGGGTAAGAAGTGAGGTGAGTCTGGTGGAGGTGGCGTCGCTGGTCTTTGGTAAGTTGAAGCAGATGGCAGAAGAGTATCTGGGGAAAAAAGTCAACTTTGCTGTAGTGACCGTACCCTTGCGGTTTGGCAAGGAACAACGAGATTGCATGCAAAAGGCGGTGTTTGAAGCAGGGTTTTTTGGAGTGCAGTTCGTTGAAGAAGAAGAAGCTGTTGTGGCGTCGTTGGGACAGAACCTGGCCTGGTTTAAGCCCAGCTTTGTGCTCGTCTTTGCCATGGGATCGAAATATCTCCAGCTTTCCGTTGTCGGGAGATATTATCGCCGCGTCTCTGCTTTGGCTGGGATCCAATGCCGCGTAGGCGGGGAGGACTTTACTGAGGGCTTGGTTGCTTACGCCAAAGATGGATTTGTTCGCAAAACTGGCCTTCACTTGGAGGGAGTGGCACTCCAGCGACTTCGAGATGCTTGCGAATGGGCAAAGCGAAATCTGTCGTATGCCAGCCGCTCAACAGTCCAAGTAGAAAGCATGGCTGGAGGACATGACTTGCACAGCGACGTGTCCCGGGCAAAGTTTGAAGAAATCATCCACAACGCCTTGAAAAAGGTTGTCCCTTCCATCGAAGAGGTGCTGCTTAAGGCCAGGCTTGATGCATCAGAGCTCAGCACAGTTGTGTTTGCTGGGGGATCAACTCGAATCCCCAAAGTACGAGCAATGGTAACTGCATTCCTAAACATTGAACCAGAAACCCTGCATCCCGATCCAGAACTCCTGCCTATTCGTGGTGCAACCATGCACATCTCAAAGAGCCATGCCATCACTACACCGTCATACATCAGCGTAGGCTGCGACATGGCCCGTGTAGAAACACTTGTCACTCAAGACTCTCCCCTGCCACTGCACCGCTCAAAGACATTCCAATTTCACTCCAACATATTCTTCATCTGCACCAATCCACCATCCGCTCCGCCAAACTGCCTCCATAGCTTTACCCTCGCCAACCTCAAAGTAGCAAAGAAATCCATCCCCAAAATCACACTCACCATCCGCATATCTGAGCATGGCTCGCTTCAAATCACTGCCACCTGCAACAGCAAAACACTCCACTCCCACACCATCCGCCCATCTTCCCTCCCAAAACCAAATTTAAACCCATCCAAAGTCACATACTCCTTCTCCTGCATACGAGACGTGTTCGATGCCATAGCCATGGGCGCCTCAAAGATCGATCCTCAATCCAACGACTTCTTCCGCCGCCACGAGCAAAGGCTGACCACCCAGCTGCTAGCCGGCATTCCACCCAACGACGCCATCGCAACCCTTGTCAGGGCTGTCAAGCGGGCATCCCAATTCACCCCCCACTTCCATACAAGATTCAACCGCATACTTTCCCGGCTCGGCGTCAGGCAGCCCAAGCCATAACTGCAACCAAAAAGTATACCTGCCATGTTTCTTAGCAAGACAACCCAAAATAAATAACATCATCGAACTACTTTTCCATCCAACCTTTCTTATCCCTCAATCAATGGATCTATACCCTGGTACGGGAAGCGCAAAGATGAGGATTATATACATCGGGTATATACTTCTGAAAAGTATACAATATTAAATAATGATATGTTTATAGGATATAGAAGAAGAGCTTTATATAGGGAAGTGATCAGCCATACATTGGCCGTGTAGATCATGTCATCCGTGGAGCTTTATAGAGATCCAGACTCCCTTGGAACTCAAATGTTCGATCCCAGTATAATATCCGGATATGATGTATTTACCCCCTTTTACTTCAAAATCAAGCTATTTCTTGGGGAAATGATTTCCTGACAGAGAGTAATCAAAGATGATGCAACACTCCAGAAAAGATTTATATCCTGTTAACAGTAACATCAAACAGTCATTTCAGAGCTATACTTCATAAAGAAGTCCGACATTATATACCTTATTTTTCTCCATGTTCACAGTATTTATGATGCTTTCCCAATAGAGGTCCCTGATAATATGAATATAAATAACCATCTATGTTTTTGTCTTCTTCTCTTATTTAAAAGGGATAGTTTTAAAGCAGGGTAGAAATTTTATTGTTGTATTTATGAATTCATGTTTCTGAGACAAAAAGCAGGTTTATGCATGGTTTAAAATCCTAGCATAGCTCAAGAGGGGTGAGAATATTTGGTTAGTGGTATTTGGATTTTATGTAGGTGTGTAAAGCAGCAAACCCTAGGAAAATGGGGATATAGAGCATCCATTTCGACATGTATTAAGATCCTGGGGCACAGTTAGCCTTATCTGGGTAAAGTTGAAGCAATATCAATAAAGACAATAGAAATAAGAGACAATAAAATAGAAAGATCTAGAAAAAACACTTGAAAAATAATCAACTACTTTTTATAAGAAAGCTGGATTTGTCACAGATAAGAACATATTAACTGGTTGCTATCCTCACAAAAGCAATAATCATAAGTGCCAAACACAAAAAACTCCTTAAGGTAATGGCTGATTTAAATCAGGCCATTTACAAGATAAATGTGCCGCAACTATGTTAGGTTATTAATTGGCTGCAGGGGAAAATAACATCATATCAAAGCTGTCGCTTGGAGTGTGTACTCAAGGAACGTCTAAGCCTAATGGGTTTACATCCCGTGAAGAGGGTTTGAAAAGTTGTTAGGAATCCAGCTAACCTTGGACCAATCATCTTACTTCGTGTTTGTCTTTCATCTTCAACTACTGCTTTGGTGGGGCTGGAGGTGCTTTGGACTGCCACAATGGCATCGAATGAGGGCCATTCACTTGGGACAGGTGCTGCAACGTCACAGGAGTTCTCATGCTGCAGCGTAAAATACATGAGTTAAGAAGATTGGCAGCATTCTTTAAGTAGCAGAGTTGACTAATTCCGAGGCTTCATCGATTTCCTTGCCGTTTAGTCTCACCCATTCCTAGGCTGATTTGTTCCATTTATTTCCACTTTAATTGACCTTTAAGAAAATACACATAGATTCAGACACATCTAAGAACTGCAAGTTCCCGATCAGCGCAGTTTTCCTTCCTCTGCAGCGCATATTACACCATCCAGTGTGTTTTACTTTATTGCGGAACTAATAAAATAACAGTTGAAAATAAATTACAGAATCAAAATAATATTAGTTTGAAACCAATTATTTATGCTTCTATAGATTATTTTAGATGCGAGTCCATTGAACCATGTGAAGCGTTTGATCGAGATACCTTATCATCCACAACTGTTAATGAGCCTCAGTAGGGCACCTGATTTCAATTGATTTCTAATTTTATCACCACCACTTAGCTATAATGATTGAAGCTTATCCAACATTGCAAAGTTACTATCCTAAGTCTATGTTTCAAACGCATTTCCGTTAAAGCCACTTGCATACTTGCAATCCTAGATTTATATTGCCATCACGATGGTAAGCGACATTTAATTTCAAAAAGTATCCTTTTAAATCCTTTATTGAACCAACGCTCGCTTTTGGCTTTAATTCTTTCCATTTAAACAAACCAAATCGTAGCAGCTTCAACGGGTCCGTTTTGCCCAATTAAATCCATCGACGGTTGGAATTGGCCAATCAGCCTCAAACGATCAAAAGTCTACTTGTAATAAAATATACATGATATAACAGATAAAATGTTTGAAACTAAAGGCTTAATATGGTTTCAGTAGTACATCCCAGGTATCAGTTTCCACCATGGCTCATAATCCACAAGGGGTTAGATGATTTGCCCCAGGATACATGATCCAAATCTGATGCAACTCACATGGATCTTCTGTAAAACTGTACGCTTCGAAATAGTGTTCAAGGGGGTCGAGGAGTTTTGATTGGTTTTAGGTGAAGCCAAAAAACCACTGATTGGGTGCTTCCTGGAGCGAAAATGGACAACTGAAGGGAGAGTCAACCAACTTTGAGGGGAAACTTGATCGGTTTTTAAAAACAACACCTAAACTTTGAAAATTTAAGGAAATCGTTCAAAAATAATAAAGGTGTAAGCTTGGATGCAAAATAATGTACCCCAACAATGGGAAATTGACAGATCTGATGCTAAATGATGTGGGGTTCTTGTCAAAAGAGCACGCCACTATAAAACAATACCCCCAGAGATCTAAATCACCCACTTCAAGGTAAAAGGGCTGCCTGCTTAAACCCAGCCAATACCAATTAAAATTTTAAAAAAAAACCTTGTAAAGTAAGGTGGTCCAGGATAATCAAAAGGCTTAGAAAGAATTCTAGCTAACAGAGTTAGGAACATATCTATAAAACACAATTCTAATTAACAAAAAGTAAAAATAAGGATTGCTAAAGGAACTTATATGGCAATGTAGACTCATCCCATTGCTAACATCTAGAATCAAATAGCACAAGAATGATAGAAAAATCAAAAATATTTTATTTTTTTAAGGAAAATAGAATATACACTGCCATCTCCATGCAAAATTAAAGGAGCAAGGATTGAATCTAAACTAAGTATATAATGAATAATTTAGCTGTTGTAGATATACCTTTTGATAAGCTAGTCTTGCAACTGAGATTGACTTCCCGCTAACATATATTACCATACACAGGGGGCGCTCATAGAGGCGCCCCATGCTGTATCTAACAAAATTGGGCATTCTGCTGTCAATGTCAAATTACAGACAATATCTCCTAAATAGAAGTGTTTCCAATTATATGTGCTGATCCCTCAATTAGATATTTGCCTCTCACATCATGCTTGGATCCACCACAATGCCACCCCTGGGTAGATTAGTGGCTTTCCTTTCTGGTATATTAGCTAACCTCTTCCGGATATAGCAAGATCCTATTCCTATCCTTTGTCTTCTCTATTGGACTGTTGTCTTCCCCAATCTCAATATTGAGCTACAATAAATTCAGTTGCAACAGAATTACCTATCATATAATCCTCAACTTTATGCTGTATCAAATCAGCTATTGTACACTGTATAATCCCTAAATCAGATCTGCTTAAGCCAAAGGTGCATTGTCCAGTTAAGAAGCTCCAATTGGAACCCAAAGTGGAATTGAAAATACAAATTTTATAATTTCTTTATGTAGGAGGATGGTATTGGAATATTTATAGGCCCTCTCTAAAATATGGTGTAACTTTTTATCATCATCTGGAGCATGCAAAAGAAAAGCATAACAACACTTACCAGTAGGCCAGTTCAAGAAGAGCATAGGCTTCAGCTGGACCACCATGCATGCCTTATAAAGACCAGTCATAGTGAAAATATTAAGGAAAGCCAATGGGTTAGGAGGAACCAGAAACAATAGGATCACTTGCATACTTACCCACAGAAAGCTTTATGAAAGATAAGGGTATGGCTGTCACTATAAAAGAGGATAGCTATGCCTTGAAGCCCAATAAAAAGTTCTTAGTGTTGCAACATATTTGATTACTCTCTCTCGGGAAAGCAATTCCCCAATTGACTCTACAAATGATTCCCTGACTAATCATTAAGTTGGTGGCACTCTTATCATTTACCCATCTATTACAGCTATCAAAAATCTTGAGTTCTAAGAGGAACACTACTTGGACAAGCCTCATGACTGCCATGACATACATGGACGTCATGTGGCTTCTCATAATACTATATAATACTACAAACCCATATCTAATAAAGTATCATTATCTTTTTAATTTTCCCTTTATCTTGTTTATTATACTTCCCAGAAGTATATACTCAGCAGTGGTAGTATAGGTAGGTTATCTACACCTATGCAGCTCAAAGGAAAAATTACTCCAAAGAAAAGAACCCAGAAGATGGTACTCCCCACTGGCTGAAGACAATATGAAGAAGGTCAGGATGACACTACGGGATTCAGTGTCTTCAACAATATCCTTGTACCAACCAAACAGTACAACTTTCTCAGTACTCAAGGAGTCCTAAACCCGTCTCCAGTTCCTTAAGTGATCAAAGTACCCAACATTGTATTCCAACGCCTACGCTCAGCAGAAACTAGAACGTTCTCAGGACTACACCAAGAGAATGTCAACCTTGGGATTCAAAGCACCCAAAACAAGTTTACACAAGTAGGCTACCCCCCCACAAACTCTGGTCAAGTGAAATTGATGTATGTGTCACCAGGGCCACCTCACACTTTGCAAGGGAATGGTTTGATCAACACCCTGGTCACAACAAAGACTGGGACATGTTCAAGAATGCCTTCTTGGAAAGATTTTCCATACAGAACTCTGATGTTGTGATCATGACAGAACTCAGAACCTTCAAAATGAAAGGAACTATTGAGGAGTGCATTGCAGCCTATGAAGACATATGTGATTGAGCCCCCAACACCATCAACTTTAATGAGGCTGGACCACAACTGGACTTGTACAATGGCCTCCCCATGCACATCAGACGCCAGTTTGACATGAGCCGCTGCAAGAACCCCCAAGATGTGTTTTTGGAAGGAAAGCAAGCTACACAAAAGTCTGATAGCCTACATGCAACCAACAAACAAAATGAAAGTACCGCAGCAATGAAGGACCCTCAACCTAATAAGCAGAACAACTGAGCCAATAACCCTCATCCTCAAGGCAAAAATTGCACTTCTCAAGTAAATCAAATGAGTACTGATAACATCATCAACAAGGGAAAAGCTCAGGGAAGTGCTTAGGCAAGCCACCCTCCCCCACTTTGCAAGACTCATACAGGGACCAAGACATGGATTCAATTGCCATGATCCTGTTTTCTCTCCAGAAATCCTATACTGTTTGCCGCCCAAACTGGAAATAAACCCCTTGCTTATCATTTCTGCTTTTGCAGATATCAGGGCACAGCACTATTTGACACTGGAGCAGACCAATCCCTTGTTGATAAAAGATTCACCAGCCTCATTAAACTACCCACAGTCCAAAGTAATGCCAATAGAGTTATCATGGCAGATAACGGGAGCACACCAGTCACCAAAGAAGCAAAACCTTTCCGTGCCTAAATAGGAGACGTTCAGGCTACCCTTAGTGGTCCAATCATACCAATCCCCAAGTATGATGTTGTACTTGGTCTGGACTGGATGAGGAAGACTAAACCTCATATTGACTGGGATAGTGCTACCCTCACCATACAACAAGGCAAGGTGCACCACCATGTGTATCCAACTCATCTTGATAAACTTATGAGAGACCATGCGAAAGTGAAAATTACAGAAAAAGAAGAGGAAAATGACCCTAGAAAAATTGGTTCTAACCCCGGCCCATATGAGATGATCCACTTTAAAAATTCAGAGACCTTGCGCGTGCAGGACCCAATCCAACAACAATTAGTCCTGGAACTCCATTCAGTTTTCCAAGAAACCTTACCAGAACTACTGCCCAATTGGGGCATCTGACATGAAATCGACCTCTAAGGAAGTATACCAAAAGCACAGCTTATCTACTGCCTAACACCACAAGAGGACGGCACCCTAAAGGCCTATCTAGACAAAGTCATTGAAAAAGGACTCATACAACCCTCCAAATCTCCTTTTGGAATGGCTGTACTTTTTGTAGCAAATAAAGATGGAGGACTCCGTCTGGTCACAGACTACAGGGCGCTCAAAGAGGTCACAATTAAGAACAGGTATCCCCTGACCCTGATTGATGATTTTTTGATGCCCTGGGGGTCCCAATTCTTCATAAAAATTTAATTAACTGTGGGATATCATCAAATCCACGTTAAACCAGAGGACATACCCAAAACAGCGTTCATAACTAAGTATGGCTTGTTTGAATGTGTTGTCCTTAACTTTGGCATGAAAAATGCCCCAAGTACCTTTGTGACCTTTATTAATGAAGTATTTAGAGATCACATTATAAAAAGGGCTTTTTTCTACCTTGACAACATAATCTTATACAGCCTGACTAAGGAACAACATTGGTAAGACATCCACCTGGTCCTTCACACCCTTTAAGATAACCAAATCATAGTCAAACCCTCAAAATGTGACTTTTTTCAACAGAACTCCCAATTTTTAGGACACATTATCAGCCAGGACAGGGTTAAGCTGGGCCCAGAAAAGATACAAGCCATAACTGACATACCAGCACTGCAAAATAAGAGTGATCTTTGAACATTTCTAGGCATGGTAGTCTATGTTAAGAAATTCATCCCTGACTGGGGTGCCTTGGCTGCCCCCTTATCTGCAATCACTGACAAGAAAAAAATAATTGTATAGACACCATTGAGAGATTAACACTTTTGATAACTAAAAGAGCAAATGGCCACTGCTCCTATTTTGCAATATCCAAATTGTGAAAGAGTGTACAATTAGAAACCACCCCCTCAGATTACGCAATAGGAGGAGCACTCCAAATTTAAACTGCAAAAAAGGAATTTCCTCCCTTTAGTATATGAATCAAGAAAGCTGCCTGATGGTGAGCAAAGATATCTGATACATGACAAAGAACTGATAGCTATTGTCCACTGTCTAATGAAGTGTCAGTGTTACCTGGAAGGTGCACAGATATTCAAAGTGCTAACCAACCACAAGTCATTGGTGTTCTTTAAGACTGAACAACACCTATCTAGATAAAAAGCTGAATGAATGAGCCTCATACAAAGGTACCCCAAGATAATTAAATACAACCCAGGCAAGGAAATGCTTACCACAGATGCCCTATCAAGGCTATACCTAAACATCCCCTATGCACTGATGAAGACCCCAATTGACCTATGTTAATAATGAGGAATCTCCAAGAGGGGTTCCCGCCTGGTACACCAATGTACATCCAAGAGAAAGTCCTCAAGAACAAACATATATTTAAAAACATATATGGTACTGTAGTGAAACTCATCACTAGTTGATCAATCAATCCTGATATGCCATTTAGTTACTTCTGGAATCATATGAGTTCCTGGTTGTCTCTTTGGCCTGAAGGTATTCCACATTGTTTGAGTATACTGACTAGCTTCTGGATTGAGAGATGCACCAGCTAAAGTGTTAATTAATCAATTGACTAGTTAAACAACACATGGTATTAACCAATAGCCCCAGGTTTAAGCCCTCCACCACCTCCTTGTGTTGTTGGGGCTGTTATCATCTCCTCCTGGATTGCTGAGCTGATCACCTGATGTTTAGCTCTCATTTCCTCCTTTCTTTTTTCCATGTAATGACCAAGTTATTTTTATCTGTCAAGTAAGTTGTACTATTTAAAGCCAACTTTCATCTTTCAATAAAGATATATGTTATACCCCTTCTTTTAAGCTACACCACTGAATATTTATTTGAGTTTATTACTGTAAGGATCACAAAGGTTAGTCTCATATACATCAACTATTGTGCTAACTAGTTTGACTATCTAAGTCTCTAATTGAGTAGTTGCTTTTGAGAAATAGTTATTGTCATTGTTCCAAACCTTTTGTTGTCCTTACTGGTCCTCATAAATTGTTACTATAAAGTACCTGTCTGGTTTCTGACCTGTATAGTACCTATCTATACTGACTGACTAATAGGTCCTACTTATCCTAGCACCAATTGTATTAGTCAGTCAACCAACTAAATACCTATTATCTGTAGTTTAGAGCACCACAAGTACTCTACACCACATATTATCAAATAGCAATACTGTACCCTACTTTCTGTCAACAAAATTTTTGATTCAATCCTTTGATGCCACACAGATCTGGGACACACCCATAGCAGAAACTTGCATGAATATCTCAAGACACGCTACTGGTAGCCCAACATGCTGGATGACATCAAGGAAGTACTATATCAATGTGAAGTCTGTGAAAGTAAGTCTACTCCAAGGTATCCCAAATTCAGTAATACAAGTGTCAATCACCCAACCTTCCAAAGTGTGGTCATTGGATATTGTGGTACCAGTACCCAGCAATAACAAAGGCAAAAGATTGTTATCACAGCTATTGACTATGCAACTAGATGGCCTGTAGCACAAGCTACAAAAGAGCACAAAGGAAATGATGTGAGAAGATTTATTGGCAAAGAAATAATAGCTAAGTCTAGGAGACCTGAACTTCTGATTACAGATGGAGGAACTGAACTCACTGCCATTGCCAGCAACATCTACCTTGCCAAGAATGGGGTAAAACACATCATTGCCAGCCCATGTCACCCACAAGCAAAGGGTAGAGCAGAGCAATTGAACGGCTCTCTTGTAGAGGCGCTCAGTAAACTATCTGCCAACAATCCAAAATTATGGGCCGACATGCTCCCAGCAGCACTAATGGTGTGCCATACATGGGTCAATAAAATACAGGGAAAAGCCCATATGAAGTTGTATATGGAAACAAACCTGCAATTATTAGTACTACACTAGGGCCACGGCTACCTTTACCCAAGAAGGTACCTGACAACAATGATCCTGACATCCAAGATGCCAGGAAAGACCTAGAAGTCAAAGAAAAGGAAATAGTGGAAAGAGAAGCAATCCCCCTCTAATAAGAGAGATTCCAAGTTGGAGATGAGATTTGGGTTGTTAACCATGATCAGCATAAACTAGACCCAGGCTTAAGAGGACCAGAAATTTTCATAGCAGTCAAGCCCAACAACACTTACCTTATCGAGGAAATTGGCACACACACTGAACTCAAACCCATGCATCATGACCAACTCTGCCTTTGCAAAGCAAGGACAGCACAACAAAATTCACGGCTACCTGTCCCTAACACCAAATTAGATCAGTACCAAGCTTGAATCCCTGCCTCTCTCAAGAAAATTCCCAAGGTTCCACTTCCAGCACCCCATGGGGAGATGTTGCAACATCTTTGATTACTTCCTCTTGGCAAATTAATTCCCTGAGTAACTTCCCGACTAATCACTAAGTCAGTGGTCTTCTATCAATTGCCTATCTATTATGTGGATCAAACCTTTTGAGCCCTAAAAGGAACACTACTTGGATAGACCTCATGACCTCCATGACGTACATGGACAACATGTGGCTCCTCATGATACTATATAATACCCTATATTAATATCAAATAGAGTATTACTCTCTTCTTAGTTTTCCCATTTATTTAGTTTTATATACTTCCCAAAAGGATATACTTGACGCAAGGCATTTATTAGATTGGGACGGCACTGAAAATTAATTTTAAGAAACATAAATAGCCATGCTGGCTTGGTCGGTGTTATTTTGGCATTTTTAATTTGTAAATAAGTCGTATAATGTTATTTGGTATATATTTTTGTTAATTGTTGAATAAGACTGGGCATAAATTCAACAGTAAACATATTTCGGAGCAGGTGGGACTAAAACTCTCTTGAATGGCACGTGTTCGTCTGGCTAGGCTAGCCGATGTTCTTTGAATCCTTTGAGACCTGTTTGACTTGGAGATGGCTTTAAAGTGAACCCTTGTCTGACAAACTTGTTTCTAAGGTTTTTGTGAGATATCCTTATTTTCAAATGGTTCTTTTGAAGGATGGGTGCTAGTTGAATGTAGCTTAAACGGTCTTTTGTTTATGGAGATTATAAAGCTTTGAAGTAAAGCACCTGTTTGCATTAGAACTTATCAACTGGGGAATTTGCGATAAGATTTGTGGTAAAGTGGAGGTAGCAGTTAATTTTAAATAAATGGTTGGTTTATGACGTCATCGCATCGGGAGAATGAAAGGGGGCTTTAGAGTGTGCTTTGGGCGGGGGATACTTCCGACAGTAGGGGGTGATTTATCCGCTAGTAAGACATTTTAGAGCGCATCGGGGAAAGAGTACGGTAAACGGGTTTGGGGTTAAAGTAAAGCCTTGACAGGATATGTTGATAAAAGGGTTTTGTCGGCAAGTGCCCAAATTAGAAAGCAATACTTCAAAACAGTGGTGAAATGGGATATTTTTAGAGTTATTCTATTTATAGATGATTTCATTGTAGGGATTGGCATTCATTTATGCCAAGAGATCAAGCACTACTTAAGGAACTCTAGTCAGCCACATTCAACATGGAATATTCTTATCGTTCAAATCTTTTTCTTGCCAGGGTGCAACTAGCTCCGCTTGCACCAGACCGAAGGACCTACCACCGCCTCCCCTCCCTGGCCCAGGTGCTGAGGGAAATCTACCAGCCTCATCAGTACAAAGAAGGTATACAGAAACGCCCCAGGAGAAAGTACCACGAAGTCAAGCGCATCTACGCCTGTGAACATCCTGGGTGTGAGAAAGCCTATGGCGCACTGAACCATCTCAACTCCCATATCCTCTCCCAGAACCATGGCCGCCGCAAGCGAGCCTGTGACTTCAATTTCCACAAATAAATTAATCCCCAATCAGTTTTTATTAAAGACCTTCTCCCTTCAAATGCTACCTTTTTTAAACTACATGCATAGTGAACCTGAGTTGCATATACTCAGCCCTAAATGCCACTTGGTATCACGCATCAACGTCTCTCAGGAATTTCCTTCGTCCACTTCATCCCGCGCCAACCGTAAAGCCTCGCCAGATAAGGGATTCCAGACGAAAAGTTGAGCGGAGGGACGTTGACCAGTTCGAATTCCATAAAAATCCAGATGAATCCTAAACTTATGATGTAATCCATTACCCTAGCATGATCGGGGGTAATATTTTTGTCTCACTTAAACTTTGTCCAATCAGATGTTCGCGTACCAAATCTAGCTGGTAGCTATCCAACCCCACCAATCATTGGTGCTTTAATCGGAATACTGACTATTTACCATCCGTCGCATGGATTGGCAAGCACCACAGCCTAAATGGATACCTAAGCCACAAACCAAACCCCACTACTTGTAAGCCTGCTAGCGTTTATGGCCTTCCATGCTGCCCTGCAGATTTGGGATCAATTGCAACTTTCAGTAGCTTTGGATCGGTTTCGAATATCACCCGTATCATTGGGCTCTAAAAATAGGCATCTGCAATTTATCCCATATACCCTCAAACCATCTACATGGTCGTGGCATTATACGCAGCCGCAATGGACTGCTGTGTACCCTTAAAACATCAAACCAAACTGTATGTCAACTGGAGCGTATAGATGCAGTATGCCACAACCAAGTTGGATGTAGAATAAGTAAGAAACTCTTCAACAGGCAACCGCCAGAATTAACTCATTCCTTAAGTCAACTTACTGTATATCAACAGTCAGAATTAAAAACACCCTGATGTCAATAGCATTGAAAAGCCAGAATCAAGGTTTTACCCATGCAAACTACTAAATGTCAACACTTTTTAACAACCAGAAACCTGTTTCCTTCAAATTTTATTAATAAAAATAAAACTCCAAAATACTTTTTAGGACAATGGGACTGCATGGATTTCAAAAACCCTACAAAAAATGATACATGGCAACTGAAAACAGAATAAAAATACACCTCTACTTCATTTTACTATGGAATTAGCTATACTCACCATAAATTTATTCTTTCCATCTATAAGAAATAAAAAAGCCCTGCATGTAAAAAAGTACTGCATACAAATTCCCATGTTGCAGAAAAATAAAATAATCATAAATGGTAATATAAAATTATTTCTATGTTAAAAAATAGATATGCTTTACTATTAAATTACCACCATAGGACATATAATACAGTCTAAGGCATCAAACTAAAAATAAAAAATTCATATTTTTTAAAGAAAATTGTTATAAAGTGCTTATAAATTATTTAGACTATCTATTTATAAGGAAATATTATTACTGAACAAGTTAGAACTATATACAGGATTAGACAATACTCAATAAATTTAATCAAAAGCTAGACTGTGATTGCCTGCTTGCCATTAAGAACTGTGGCAATCTTCTTGATATTCCCCAAGCTCTGAAAATTTAAATTTGGCCTTGACAACATCCTTGATCTTCTCTTGATATTGCTTCTCTTTGGTGGTTCTCTTCTTCTTGGATGGGTGGTTCTCAATATCTCTGATGGATGCAACAGTCTTCCCATGTTGAACTTTGAGGTGCTCATAGAAAATGTTGTATCTGGGCAAGATTCCAAAGGAGTACTTTATACCTCTGTCAGCCCTCCAAAGATGAAGTAGTTTTCATCACATCCTTAAGAACTGCCTGGTAACAGTTTCAGTTGGCTTTGGCTCTGGGCTTGCTCCAGCGCTTGGTGACCTTACATCTAATTCACTATGACTCATAATATTCAATTGATAAGGAGCACTTTTTGGGAAAGCTTCAGATATGGAATTAAGAAATAAGATAAGTATATTTTATTGGATAATACTTTAGACTTATATAGGCTTGGTTGTGGCGGAGATATAGTTGGATCAAACCTAGGGGTTGGTCATGTGTGGGATGGGTTTGAGCCACTGGATACTTGGACAGTCATGTGATATTGCTTGGTTGTCATTCCTGGTATGTCAAACAGTATATTGGAAGGGCACCAAATCAGGCAATGACTGGATATTAACTAGTTTGGCGGTAGCCAGAATACTTGTACATCCAGATCCTCAACCCCCCTGTAAGGGGTTACTCTGGTATCTCAGGAGGGGCTTTGTTTTCACGGCTGCTGCCTGATGTTCCTGGAGTTGTTGGCTAGTTGGAATCAGTTGGATCAAGTGTTCTCCATTGCTGAGGCGGAGACGGATTCTGTGGTATTTCTTAACAATGGGGGTTTTGGCACCTTGTAATTTTACTAGATAGGTGTTTCTGTCTGGTCTGTACTTGATGATTTTTCTGGTCCTCTGTGTACTGAGTCTAGTTTCTTTCTGTTTTCAGCTAAGACCTAGACAGGGGAGTCAATGAAATGTGGTTCCTCTGTAGAGGTTACCTTTTGTGTTTTGAGCCTTTTTATTTCTGCTATTTTGGCTTTAAGGCATATGTGTTGTAGAGTTGGTACTTGTTTCACTGTAGGGGGTTTCCCCGGGGGGATCTTTACATATGATTGTTTGTTGCGGGTAACCATCTCTGGTTTGTATCCATATGTTGGTTCAAACAATGAGTAGCCTGTCCCTTGATTAGTACGGACCTGGGATACTAGTAATGCATGTTTCACGTATAGTGGCCATGTATCTTTGGCTTTGCCATCCATTATTTTCTCCAGGGTTCTTATAAGGCTGCCGTTTAGGTGTTCAACTCTGCCGTTGGTCTGTGGCCTGTAGGGCGAGGTTGTAGAATGTTTAATGTTTTTGGACTTTAAGTTGTTGTTTACTATGTGACCTGATAATTTGGTTGCTCCGTCAGTTATGATGTAGTCTGGGGTGCTGTAGTTGGCTATGATTGCTTTGTTAATGAATTGGTTTATTGTTTCTGCTTTGTGGTCCTTTGTTGCCCAGCAGCTGGGCCAGCGTATAGCAAAGTTGATGGCTACAATTAGGAAATGTTGCTTTGTCTTAGTTTCTGGGAAGGGGCCAACTACGTACAGTCCCCAAACCTTGAATGGTTCAGGGACAGGTACTGGGTTGACCGTTGGCTGGGGGGCCTTTGTGCTGGTGTATTTCTTGCACACTGTGCACTTTTTCAGAACATCAATTATGTCTTGTTTGAGATTGGGCCACCATACTATCTCTTTTAATGTGAGGTATATGTTGTTAGCCTTTGTATGTCCTAGTAGGCAGTGATGTCTTAATATGGTATCAGCTCTTTGTGCAAGTGGGATGTAAGGGACGTGTTTGTTGTTAATGATTTGGTATACAGTGCCATTTGATACATAGAAATATTTTTCATTTCTTACTAATGTATCATGGGTTAGTTGGTGTGTTGAGGAGTCTTTCCCTTTGTTTTTATACTCAGTATTATATAGGTTTGGCCAGTCAGGGTCCAGGTGGTCAGGATAATCCTCTCTTGGCTGACATAGCCTAGAGAGCTGCTGGAAGATATGTATCTCATTCTGTTTTGTGCTGGTGGCTAAGCTTCCTTAGGATCTGTACAAGACTTCCATTTGTTCTTTCTACTATTCCATTTGTTTGGGGATGATATGGTGTTGACAGGGTACCACAAATACCCATAAGTTTGTTCATCCTGGGTATCATGTATCCCATGAAGTTTGTCCCATTGTCCGTTAGCAATGTTTGTGGGCAGCCTGTTTGTAGAGTATGTTCTCTAGAATGAACTTAGCTGTGGTAAGCGCCAAATGATTAGGAATTGCTTTTGTTTCTACCCATTTTTTAAGCTGATCCACTGCTACAATTATGAACTTGTTCTTGCTAGCAGTCATTGGAAGGGGACCTACTACGTCTATAGCAACAGTATGAAACACAAAACCAGGTCAAATTAGCCGGTGCTGGTAACACGAGACCTTTGATTGCTCTATTGTACAGTCATGACAAGCAGCTAGGGTTTCTGCTACATCCAAATGCATACATTCCCAGTAGCAATGCTGCTGTAGGAGGTTGAGGGTTTTATGGATACCACCATGGCCCACAGTACAATGTGCTGATACTATTGTGTCTGTCTATAAGTATGGGCAAATATATGGTAACCACTTTCCTTTATACAACTTAAAAAGCTGATTATCCTTGACGCAGGTGTCCACTGCAAGGGACTTCAGAATTTTCTGAATCTCAAGCGGCTCCTCCCCCCACATAGAAGGTTTCAGCATCAGCTTGTTGTAAAGTTTGTCTGCTGCTGAGGAAATCAAGGCTATGGTAGGAAGGCATGAAAGGCAATCTGCATTCTGAGGCATAACTCCTGCATGATGAATTGTTTTGTAGTCATAAGCTTGTAGCTTAATAGCCCATTGTGCCAGATGTCCTTCAGAATCCTTCAGGGTTTTCAACCATTTAATTGAGGCATGGTTAGTTACCACTGTAAAGTGTACTCCTTGGAGGTACAATCTAAATTGCTGATAGGCATAGATGACTTCTAGGCATTCTCTTTCAGTAATTGTGAAATTCCTTTTGTGACTATTGAGTGTGCAAGAACAATAACCTACAGGGTGGTCTTGATCATCATCATCCATCTGAGAAAGAACAGTGCCAATTGCTGTTAGGCTGGCATCTGTGTGCACAATAAAAGGGCGCTCAAAATTAGGATAGGAAAGTACTGGATCTGTCACTAAGGTGTCTTTCAAGTCATTGAAAGCTTTCTGGCATCCTTCTGTCCATGAGAACTCAACGTCATTTTTCAACAAGTGAAATAGTGGTTCTCCTAGACCCGCGAAGTTTGGTATAAACTGTCTATAATAACCAATCATTCCTAAAAACACCTGAACATCTCTCTTGTTGGAAGGCGTTTGTATGTGCATAATAGATTTGACCTTAGCAGGAACAGGTTATAAGCCATCTTTGCTGATGATATAACCAAGGAATTCCAAATTTTCCTTAATGAAGTTACACTTCCTTGGTTTTAGCTTGAGATTGGCAGCAATAAGGCGTTGAAACACGACCTCCAGATGGTCTAAGTGTTGACCAAAAGTTTGTGAAAAGACGTTTATGTTGTCAAGGTAAACTAGAACACAAGTCAACTTGAGGTCTCCCATCACGGAGTCCATGGCTTGTTGGAAAGTTGCAGGAGCATTTGCAAGCCCTTGTGGCATCCTAGTAGGCTGAAAAAGTCCTTGCTCCGTAATGATGATACACTTTTCTTGCTGCTGTTGGAAGGTCAATCTGCCAGTATCTGCTGATCAGATCCATTGCGCTGAAGTACTTTGCGCCACCCAGCTTGTCCAATGTGTCATCAATGCGAGGTAACAGATAAATTTTTTTTGTGACAGAGTTTAATTTGTGGTAGTCCATTACTACGCAATTTGACCCGTCTTTTTTCTTTACAATCAATAATGGTGAAGACCAAGGACTCTTGCTGGGTACCAAAAGGCCAGATGCAAGTAGCTTCTGTAGCTCTTTGTTAACAATGGCTTGGTTGGCCAGGCTGC
Source organism: Entomophthora muscae (assembly GCA_014839935.2). Taxonomy (NCBI): domain Eukaryota; kingdom Fungi; phylum Entomophthoromycota; class Entomophthoromycetes; order Entomophthorales; family Entomophthoraceae; genus Entomophthora; species Entomophthora muscae. The sequence goes on from QTSX02007303.1 coordinate 49,358, forward strand.
GTCTTATTGGCCTAGAACTTATTGGGGCAGTTCATTGTATATTCAATACATGTTCAACCCCAAGAGCTTTACCTAGGTCTTGGTTGTTTTCCGCAAAGACGTCCTTATATTTCTCAAAGAGTTGAATAGCTTGGTTCTTCTGGTCTTCCATTAGTCCATTTAAAGATTCACGCGGAATAAGCAACAGAACACTTGGTTGATTGCAAGGCAGTGCAAATTCACTGAACTCGCCAAAGGGTGTGACATCCATAAGGCTAGAGTTCTCTTCTGACTTCATATAGCACAGCAGATGGTGTTTCTACACCTTCAGTGATTTTTCAGAAAGGTTCCCCAAAAGTACCAGAATCTCTTCCAATGATAGCATAACAATCCCAGGTAGAATCCAAGGCTCCAGTCACAAACCATTATGGAGTCTAGATACTTCACCATGCATACCTTTAGGGAAGTTGAGGCTTAGAACTGTATTATTTATGACTTGGGACCCAGTTGGGATGGAGAATTCATTAGAAAAATATAAGGGGATTTCTTTGTACTCTTTAGCAGCCAGAGGTAGAAACTTGATTTTGCGCTGACGCAAGGTGTACACTACTGGCATATCTCCATCAGCATGTTCCATGTTAATATAATGGGTTTTATTTGTATGGAGGTCCCTTGGTCTGTCACTGTGGTAAAACATTGGTAACAAGTGACCTAGAATGCTGAAAGTACTATCCTGATGGTTGATGATAGTCCTGTAGGTTGCCATGAAGCTTGTACCAATCAAGAGATTGTAGCTTTTGTTGTGCAACACTATTGCTGGGGCTGTTACCACCAATTTACCAAAACAAAGTGGTAAGGATGAATAGGCTCCCAACGCCTTTGTTTTGTTGGGTCCTGCAGTACCAAATTCCTCATTATAATCTAGGTCAGGTGCAAGCTTCAGTTTCTTGACTAGCTTAGTTGATACAATGTTCCCCGGAGCTCCAGAGTCCAGAATTGCTCTTACTTGGAGCTTATGAACCACCAGTTCAATGTATGTGCATTTGTGTTATTCCTCATAATGAGGAGAGGCAAGTTTGGTACCCTTGTGGATATCTAAACCCTTAAACTGAGCAAGGAACAACTCTAGCGCAGTTGTTAGATTGGGCTTTAGGGATTTTAAGGTGTCCAGATTAGTGGAGACTTGTACCAACCTCAATAGTTGAGTCAACTTTTTGAAACTTTCACTTTCATGGGTGACCTTGGTGTATGGCATAGAAAGTTGTTCAGTGTAGGGTATAGAGATGGTGTCAACAGCTTTTTTGGAAGGTATACTTTCTGTACAGATTGCTTGCTTCCTTCCTTGTGACTGTGTTGACAGCTAAAACTCTATGAAGCAAGTCTTTGTTTATTTCTTCTTTATCAGGCAAGTATCTATTGGGGAAGGCTTCTTGGTCCAGCAGTCTGACATTGCAATCAGGAATGTTGGGGTCCAGGTCAATAGATGGAGAGGGTCAGGAACTACTAGCAGTCAGGGTTTTCTCCTCAACCTGACTGCTTAGCAGTTTTTTAACTCCTCCCCATCTTCTTCTTGGTCCTTGTCTTTGTTTACTGGCTTGTCTTCTTTGCTGTCTTCCTGGCCCAAGTGCTGGACATTAGCCTTGGGTTTTTTGCAATCCCAATAAAGATGTCCTAATTGCCCACACTTGTAGCATGTGCAGTTATTTGCCAGATTGTTAACTGGGGGTAGCTACAATTGTTGGTTTCTTTGGAGCGTCCCTATCCCAAGTCTTGCCCTTGGAATCTGTAGAATAGGATGAAGTGGCTTTCTTATTGTCATGAAAAGGAACTTTGAACTGCTCCTTAAAAGATCCCAAGTGGCGCATGAGTTCAGGGACCATTCTTGCACCATATATTCCAGACTTGAGAGCAATAGAAAGCTCTCTAATAGGGCATACATAGTTAAGCAGTGCTCCTTTTACATCGAAAAAAGTGGTGGCTCCCATGGAGACAAGATTCTGTGCTTCCAAATAGAAGAGCTCTGAGAAATCCATTAGACTTTCCCCCTTCTTTATTTTTTCTTCAGTAAACTCCATTTTTTGGCAAAATAGAGCCTCTTTGCTACCAAATTCTGCAATAAGAGCCCTGGATACGTTCTCGTAAGTCCAGCCTTGTTCCGGAAGTCTTGGCATTATTTTTGTTTGGGTCTCTGAATCCAATCAATTAAAAATGGCTGCATTTTTCATGGCCTTGTCAGCACCATACATAGAGTTATTGTATAGCCAGAGGAACATGTGGACATTGGCCTTTTTGTCAAATTTTGGCAAATTTGTTGCCTTGAAGTTCTGGATCACAGAAGAAGTGCTAAAATTATAGCTTCTTCTAGGTGGAGGTGAGGTATTTCTCTGGTTTGAGGTGCAGAATTGCGCTTCAGAAGCTGCGTCTCTAGAGTTCTTACTAGTTCTGGAAGTTGAAGCAACAGCACCAGGAAGAGGTGTTTTGCTGCTATCCAGAACTGGTTCCGCAACATAGACTTTCCTCATTGTACGGCCTATGTTGTCTTCATTGCTCTCATAGCTATGGAAGAAGCAACAGTCCTCTGACATTGCCTGGCTGGCAGTGGACAAGACGCTTTGGCTTCTTCTTGTAGTTGCTTGTAGTTCAGGGTCAGGCACAATCTGTTTAGAATACGCCTGAAGTAGTTGCTCTATTTGTCCTTGAAGATGTAGAATATTGCTACGTTGCAAGCGTACTTCTTGGGTCAGGTCTTTTATTGTGCAATTTGCTACGTGTTTTTTGTCCTTAAATTTCTTCATATGTGATTCCTGGTTCCAGAACAACACCTTGTTCTTTTCTTGCATAGCCCAATGACTATCACTTAATCTTTCCAGATTATCATGATTTTCTTCTGTGCAATCATGGTTGTGATCAATCATTTTTGCAAGTTTAAGAAATTCCCTGTTAAAATAATTGCAGTCAGAGAGGGATTGACGGAGGCTCTTGTCAATCTCACTCACATGTTTGGATAGCTCCTCCATGTCCCGCTGGATAATGGCAGTAGCTTCCTTGTTACCTTCTGTTGCAACCCCATCCTCAATCATTCTTACTGAGTGGCAAAGTAACTTGACCTCACTACATAAGTAGCAAAAGGTGGCCTCTGCATTTTTTATGTGGTGAGTTACTATGCCTGGCCAATTATTATCCAACCCTTTGTGTTCAAGCATAGTCCCAACCATTGTAACCACATAGTTTGTCAGGCGTTCCTCAAGCTGTGTTGACCAATTCACAGTGAAGTTTTGGTGGATTGCCAAGCTGTTCAGTTGGTGACTGATATTGGCCATAGAGTTTGTGAGTTTGTCATACAGGCAACATAGGAAAGCCTGCTGATTGTTTATTGAATTTCCTTGATGAGAGATCAGAGACAGTTGATAACCCAAGTGAGTCTGGTTGTGGCAAATGGCAGGATGTGCAAAACTATGGATATACTCCTTGGCTTGTTCAATTGTTTTCATCTGTAATTGAAGCTGATTAGGGGTTATTCCTGTGAAATTGTGGAATTTCTCTTTGGCCGTAGTGCCATAGGATGGCGGTACAGCAAGCTTCTTGTGGGCTTCCCCATTTTGATACACACCCTGGTCCATCCTGTAAATGGCTTGCTCCAGCTGTTGCTGGGTTGGCTCTGCGTTTCCGTCTACCTCAAGTGGCACTGGAACATTGAGGTGTAGAGAGGACTGATCCTCTATTTGACAGGGGTGTTGTACGTCAGTCATGAACTGACCAAAAGCCACAAATTCATTAGGCAGACCATCCCTTGTTCCAGCAAGGCAATTGATCTCCAAGAAAAGCCCATGAGGGTGGCTCTGAAGGTGACAAAGGAAGGCATGGAGAAGATTATCTCCATCACCTCCCCTCACAAAAGACAAGTCCCTGGCAGGGCAATGAGTACCATTGGACAGATGCATTCAAGAGTGAGCACCAAATGTCATAACTTCATCTATCAGTTGGTTGATAGCTACTAACACTTAAATTGACTACAACCTATGTATTACTAAAGATTAAGCTAAGATAATTCTTGCAGCCTAATGTGTATAATAAATATAAGTATATGTAATTCAATCTTTATTTAATCAGTCAAGAAGAGAGTTATATAGTGAAGTAGAGATTAATGAGAGTCAATATAACACCAGGATCCTTTGGTTACAGCCCAATTCCCTCTATTGCTTAGCCCAATATTAAACTAATGATTGGATGATCATCAGTTAATATGAACTTGGAATACAACCTAGTTGATTGTTTGGACTATTTATCATCCAGGGCAAGAGTACCATTGCCCTTTGGTTCACCGAGCTTAATGGATTAGAATGTGAATATAGTGACAACTAGTTTATAACCAATCACTTCACAACACAGACAAAGCTCCCTGCTAGCTATCTCATTCTTCACCCTTTTGCAGCCACATTTCCCTACTAGGTGAAGAGCTCTAGCCCAAAGCAGCCAATATCTTCTGCTGGGTGGAGGCAGCATCTGCCTCTAGTAGTCTTTACACCTACTAGCTAGGCCTTACCATCCCTAGTAGCCATCATTCCCTACTAGGCCTCTACCTGCAACAAATAACCAAACTTTTGCTTGGCCAACATTAGCCCCGCCTGCAAACCACCAAACATGTGGACTGTTGCAACAGAGAAACAGGGAAAAAAGAGGGTTAGGCCTAAGTGTCCTAATCTCCCCTCAACCTGGTAAAAGGGGGCTCAAGAAAAAAACCTTGCTTTACACATCCTCTGCTTGCTTGGTATGAGGCTCTTTGGGAGATGGTTATAAGAAAATCTCTTAAGGCCTAATATATTTCTTCTTATAAGGTAAAGAAAGTTGACAAGGTCTGTAAAAGCAACTGAATCAGTGCTTCTAATAGCTTATAAGAAGTGGAACATGGCTTGTCTGACTTATTAGACTAAGGGAAATAAAACAAAATCCTGATTTAAGGACCAAAGATTGATCTAAGAGGTAATTCCAAGATTATGTCAGGGAGTCAGGCACAAGGTGGAACAGTTGCAGATGCAGGCAGAGGGACTACCAGGCCTGTGGGAAGTACCCAATACAGTATTGACGCTAAGTTAATAATATATGAGAGGGATCAGCACAGTAAGGGCCAGAGACTGTCAGATAGAGCCATGGAGTCCACCAACCCTGCCAGAGTAATATAAATTACCCCAAAGAGCTACAGTAGTTCTAAAAGCTATTGCAACAAGCAAAAATACTTCAGATTCAAGAAAAAATAACTCAGATGTAAAAAAAATAAAAAAAATAAATCTATTGTAAATTAATATAAATTTGTTTATTTTTAATTCCATTTACATCTGAGTTTTTTTGTTTAAATCCAAAGTATTTTTTCTTGTTGCCATAGCTTTTAAAGCTAATGTAAGTGGATGTGGTCTTATTTGCAATCCCAAGATCCTGTGGGCGGTCAGGACAGGGGGAGATGGGAGAGGCCACATGGATTAAATATGCAGAAAAGTAGTTATACTTGTCCTTGAAGAGTGGTGTTGTACAGTATACCAGAAGTCTTTGTGACTAAAGCTATCAGGTTTGTGGGATCTTGCCAAAGAGTTGAAAAGGATGATGTTTCTAAAGTGAACTTGGAAAATGCCAGGCTTAATGGGTATTTGGTAAAATTTATAGGTCCAAAAGGAGCACCAGGAGGGCATAATAGTGTAGGTGTGATGTTCACGGGATATGCGGGTGTGATGGCAGGAGCAGCAGGGCCTGTAGATTCTGTCTGAAAGTGATAGAGAACAAGTAAAAGATATGGCAGGATATGTTTGAGCCAAATGTTCATCACTGCTTTATTACTCAAGATGACAACAGGGATTGGTTTCAACCTGGCAGGGTATAAATATCACTTTTCCAGGCTTCATCTCTAGATTAGAAATCTGAAAATTATGTGGTAGGCCAGTGGAATCTTGAGTGAAGCAGGGTAGCATAAGGCACAGGAAGGCATTATTGGCTGGAGTTAAGGAATAGACTTCCAGATCTATCTGTTCATCAACCTGGTTGAGAGAGAGGGGCACAGGTGCAAAGCATATTCAATTTTCTAGGCTTCAGCAAATCATTTGAGGTTTCTTATTAGTGGGGTATTGAGTTCCTATGTGGCACTCATTGGTGTGATTCACTACCACTTTAGAGTATATATTGGTGCCATATTCTGGTTCTTTTCTTGGAATTCCTTGTGAAGTTGGCAAAAATCTTAGCATAGGCTGGTTCCTGTTCAAATCACTTTCAGATTTGAGCCCCAAAATGCAGGCAGCTAGGCCCTTGGCTTTCTGGGCTGACAGGCTACAAGGGACAAGGACCAGGGTTTGATCCTTGTTCTGTATCTTGCTTTATTAATAACAGCAAAATTTCACTTGTGGAAGACCAGGATATTGGTTAGATTCAACAACTGGGTGCATTTTTCAAGAATCAAATATTGGGTATTGTTATGTAAGAAACCTAACTGGGAATACAAAAATTCAAAATGAATCATAGAGAAATATTTTCTTTTAATATTAAATGCATATTAAAAGTAAAAGAGTAAAAGAAATAAACAAGACCCAATACCCAAAAATTACCTTTTTGACATGTAAGTCAAACAATCTCAACTTTGTGTTGAGACTGATGACAAAGAGATTTATTTAAATATGCATTAAGGTATGAATAAAAGGGAATATGATTAACCTCTTGTGGTTAAAAATAGGTGCAATAAGTGTCATGTTTGGCTCCTGGGGACAACATCCAGGAGGACACAGCAGGAAATCTTTATAAAAAAAGATTTGAGGTTTGAAGCTAGCCTTGGGTTAGCCTTCAGGGCAAAATTAAGGGCATGTACCTTAATTTCCTGTAATAAAAGATGGGAAAGTCCTTTTGGCAAAAAGGACAGGAAAAAGCTTGAAGAATATTAAAGCCAACACAAATGTGGATAAACTTGTCTTTATTAGGAGAGATAATTCTACTTAAATAGTAGACAAGGGACAGTAATCACTTATTAGATAGACAGAGTGGCCAAGGGGGTCACGTTGGGATGAGGTCATACCAGGATCAGACAAGGGAAGGTATGGTATTCTGGAATGGGTGGATATTAGCACAGACCCATTTACAGAAAGCAAGGAATTCCCAAACTCAAAAGCAAACCCAGTCAAATCTTCACACTTATCATTATTTGAAGGCCATATTGAAATAGCATTAATGGCGTGATTTCCAACATCTCCCCCTCAAGATTGAACACAGAGAGTTGATATTTGCAAAGGAATTTGGAATGGACCTAGGCAAAAGGACGTCCAGAGGACAGCAATTTTACAGTATACTCAACACCCTTCTTAAATGTGACTTCACAGGGCCTAACCCAGAGAGAATCTAGCTTATGAGCTCTAATACCTGTAAAATTCTGGTAGTTGAGAACCAGGTTGCCTATTTGATACTCAGGGAGGGGGCTCTAGCAGCATTAGACAGGGAAAGCTCCAGTGTCAGGATTGACAATTTTTCCTCTCTGGAAACCCGGGCCTGGGAGCAGGAATCAAACCCCGACCCTGGACCCCCCCGGTGTCAGGGATCATTTCCCTGACTAATTGAATCTTATGGACACACCTTACAAAAACATTGGTACAAACCAGCACCAGAACCAATTTTTAAAGGACATCAATTCCACCACACAACACAACAGACTTTGCAAGTATGAATTTAGTGTTAAAACCTCTGGAAACCGGATTCAAACCCTGGACGCTGCTAAAGAATGTATCATTAGTGCTGGATTACCACAAACAATTGAATCACCTTTTTATTATAGTTCAATTCAATTTGTTTTTGCTTTCAAAAAGCTTCTCAAATGCAAAAAGATTATTAATCAGCTGGTAAACATCACATTCCGCTCTACAGATGATTGGCTGTGTACCGCTTCCCTGTTGATTGCGGACCCGCTCTGCCTAGCCTTAGGCATGGCTCCAAACTTCTTGATATTGGATCTTCTTAACTTATACTGATTAATTAGCTTTTCAATGCTAAACTCTTCCTTGATCCTCTGCTTAAATCAAATCAATTTGATAACCATTAAGCAAATATTTAAGTTTTATTTAGACAGATAACTTGAGTGATTGATTTCAGGTAAATCACATTTATTTCCCAAACTCCTCTCAACAGTTCAGCCTTGATTTTGAATCTATATAAGTTCCAAACTTTCCTTTATCCCAAATTCTCCAGCAATAAAGACTATCCTATTTTCTGATACTTCTACCTTTTCTGACACAACTCCATTTCTGAAGCCATGAAAGGAATCCTTTTCCTATCCTGGTTTCTAGGTTACTTCTTGCCAGTGGTTTTGGCCTTGGAAAATCCAACTCCTACAACTGACTGGTACAACTCCTCTCCTGATGATTCCCACCAAAAGGAATCCCTTGCCAATGGATGGTTCAAATACCCGTCTGGACATTGGGGACGTAAGTTCAACTATGGTCGCTCATTTACCTCCCCTCCTGTTGAACCAACCCTTGTTAGACCTTACGCTTCCTTTTACCTCTTAGTGTATTTGATGGGCTACTATCTACTAGGGCAATTCAGTTCTATGTTTGGAAGGTTTGCCTATCTAGGACAGCTTGGGCATCTTGCAATGGTCACGGTTCCTATTGGTTTGGTCATAGCAGGATTGAATGTAGGGGCCTTGGCCCATCAGCTGGGAAGTTTATTCCCTGCAAAGTGGGTCCCTGACACCCGAGCCGCCAGGCCTGTGGACCGCAGGACTGCCTGCCTGTGCCTTTCTGGGATTGAGCCCCCACAAGCTGATACCAAGAATGTTGGCTCATGCAGTGAAACAAGCCAAACTAAGGAAATTATTGCACCAAATGGAAGACTAATCACAGCGCCTAATGGAGGTACTGATTTGGCAACTATTAGCTTCATAAACTTGAAGTCTACCCCAGCAACCAATCAGGACCTGACCCAGGAAAGAGGCATGGGCCCGCGGCCCAGTCCCATGACCACAACACTAAAGCAAGATAACCAGGTAGCCAAATCAAGATTATTGACCAATGAAAGAACTCCCGGGCCGAGTGCCATTTTGCTGCTTTTGGACCCAAGCACCCAGTTCCCCCGGCCCTGCCTTTCCCAATGCCCTGATGAACCCCCCATGGAAAATGTTAAGTTTGGAGGTGGGATAATATATAGACCAAAGGACCCCACGCTCCAAACTTATTGCCATTTTTGAATAAAGGTTATGTTATTTTGGCTCACACAGTTATTGCCTTATTTTGTATTTGCTGTCTACCAATTCAGTTCAAGATCTCCTTCCCCACCACCTGCTGTTTTCTGTCCTCCTGGTGTACCCTTTAGACCCATTCATTTTACCAACTACCCTCTGAAATCTGAATACAAGGAATACACCCTGGAAAAGATACTCAAACTTGATCCTTTGGCCCACATACAATCTGCAATTAGATACAACTGACAAGGCCTGTGGATATTTTCAACACCCAAGTTGTTCAGAGGGAAATTCAACTATCTCCCTGCTTACAACCTGCCCATGGAACCGCCTGTGACCCCAAAACCTATACCTGTTTCCTCACCTAACCTCCCAACCAACCATTCTGGCAAGCTGTTTGGGATTGTGTACATCACCCTCACAGGGGTGATTGACACTATAATCCCAGTCACCGGCCTGTGGTCCTGGGTGGGAAATTCTGCCTCCTACCTTTTAAAGTTAGCTCCCCTCTTGTGGTGGACATTGCCCACAAAAACCCTGGCCCAAGTTATCCCTGAAAACAACAGACTGGCTGCTCAAGACTGGATCCCTGACATCCAGAGCCTTGAATTTGTAAGCAGTGGAATAAGCTGTTGCTTGGACGTCAATGATACAATTGGTTAAGTCTTTAATTTGGGCCTCAGGATTTGCAGACACATCAACTTCAATCAAGGGGGTCCCAAGATTTAGGGGGTGGCGGCTTCATGCCCATACAGCATGGCAAAAGGAGACTGACCAGTTACTTGGTGTCTAATGAGTTGATAAGCAAAGAGGGCAGCAGGGAGGAACATATCCCAATTGGCAGCGTCAGAGAGTGTGAGTTTCCTCATTATGGACACCAGGGAGGAATGGGCTTGTTCAACAGTTCCATTAGTTGAAGGTTTATATGGTGCAGAGAAAGATTGGTGGGTACCCATAGTTTGACAATAGACATGATGAGGCAAGCATTAAAATTGGTGCCATAGCCAGAAAGCAGGATTTGAGGGCAGCCATGTTGATAGAAGATATATTGTAGCAAGAAATTAGCAGTGGTCTTGGCATTTATATCTTTTGTAGCTCTGGCTTTGACCCATTTGCTAAAATGGTCTATGACAAATAAGATAAATTGACACCCAGACTTAGACCAAGGGAAAGTCCCAACAGCATCAATACTCACAGTATGGAAGGCATGTTTTGGAGGGATGAGTTGGAACTGGTGTTGGGAAGGACAAGGACGTTGGAGCTGACAGGAATGACAGGAGGCAAGGACATCAGGGATCAGAAGGCGCATGTTCTCCCAGTAGAAGTTCTTGCATAGCCAGTCATGGGTTTTGGATATAACTCCATGTCCAATGTCCATGTGAGCTTGGGGGATAATGGCTATCCTCATGCTACGGCAAAAATAGGGTAAGTAGGCATTGTTGACCTTTTTGAAGAGCTGCCTATCTCAAATTACAGTGTCCTTGGATAGGGTTTGTAGCGCCAGTCAAATGTCTTCTGGCTTGGTGGCCCAAGAGTCAGGGTACCCTATTAATTTGGGTCATTATTTTTATTGTTATGCCTAGGCGCCATATTTATCATTTTATAACTTATTTGCATTATTCATATTCAAATTATTCAGAAAGCTTAAAATACAATCAAAAAATTCCAAAACTTAGATTGATCTTGGGCTTAGATAATTTTTAAAAATTTTTTTATCAATTTTAGAATTGAAAATTGCACCTTATAATATTGCTGGAAATATCTTAAGTGCTACTACATACTACAAGCTAAAAATATTCATGATGAGTTGTATGGGAGAGTGATAGCAGCCCCAAAGCTATAAATGCTATTACCCTATCTCTGGCTCATCATAAATATTCTTAGTTTGTTTCAGAAAAAAAAGGTTGTTGTTTTTGAAAGACTGATAACTCTATTTAAAATACACCCTCCAGTAAGCTGCCTTACTTCATGAACTTGCCCTAGTGCACCACTAGCATCTTCTGATATTTTTGTTTCTCTGGTATCACCACATGATTTCAAATGATAATTTATCTCAGAATATTCTGAAAAACTTTCAAATGTTAAAGGTGAAGTATACAACTTCCCATCTTTCATCAAATATGAAAGATTAATGCGCAGATTTTTAACTTTGAGCTCTTTCCTTATAGGCCTAACTTTTCTCTCATAAATATAAAAGAATGACTTTTGAGAAATATTTGAGCCTGATAGCGCTGATTTATATAATTATTTTCCTTTTCCTTCTTGCTCAAAAATATTTTTAATATCATTTATATTCTTAATATAAAGCTGGTTTTCTTTCTCTTTTAATGTTTTTGATATTACACCAAAGTGAACATCAACAATGCTTTTTACATGACATTCTACAAAACAATTATATTTTATAGAACCTTTAATATATTTAGGTGCCTCTTTAAATGTCAGGAAGCCAGTCATAGGTAGAGGCATTGGGCGGCTTGGGGTGAGGTGCGGCCAAGCCGGCGGGTAAGGCCCACCATAGAATGGGTGCTAACTTGATAGTATAAGATACAGAACGCCCAAGTAAGGACCAGGGTCTAGAGTTGGGGACCACAGAATCTACCAAACCTGTCAAAGTAATGTAGAGTACTACAAACAGTTGGGTAGAGGTGGTCTTGGCTGCGGCAGTAGGTTCCAGCGGGCGGTCTGATTGTGGGGTTAAGGGAGGAGTCATAGGAACAAAGTAGGCAGGCAGATATTTGTACTTGTCTTTGAACAATCTTGGAGGCCTTTTGTACCACTTTCCTTTGCGTCCTATGTATTTGGTTTCTCTAGTCCTGGCCAAGGGGTTGGCAATGAGGATAGTCTCTAAGTCGTACTCTGAATAGGCCGGGTTGGGGGGTATTCAGTAAAATGCACAGGTCCAAAGGGGGCTCCTGGGGGACAGTATAATGCCTGGGGCAATTTGGCAGGTTGGTCTTGGGGGAGGGCGGCAGCCTGGCGGTCTACTTGACTGGGATTAAGATGAAAGATCACTAAGACTAGATAGGGTAAGATTTGTTCAAACCAAAGTTTCATAAAACTTTATTATCAAAAATGACAATGGGGTCTTTGCTGTACCGCCAGGGTTTTTATACCCTGGGACTTCGCTTCTTCAATTTTTGCAGGGTTCAGGTTTGCAGACAAGGCACTGGCGGGACGTGGGTCTTGGCTTGGGGTCTCAAGGGTGGCAGATTCAGGTTGTTCCTGTTCTGGCAAATCAAAAAGGCGACGCTTTGTTTTGCCGCCACTGTTCACTATGTCACCTGAGTAGTCCAATTGCACTACCCCTTCTGGGCGGGAGACTGGCAGTTGCTGGTGGTCATTGGCAAGGTTAAAAGTAGGCTTTGTCTTAACCTCCTTAAGGCAAGCTGCAACCTCTGCATAGGTTTGGGACTTTGGTGGCTCAAGGTTAGCATCAATCTGATGAACATTTGGGGAATTGTCTCTGGGAGGCTGGCAGATCTTGGAGTAACTTGTTAACTCGGGTTTGCAATTTAACAAGTGGGCGGTCTCCTGTCCACTTTGTGTGACTTGAGTAGTCTTTGGAGGGTCCTCTGTAGTAGGCCAGCAGAACGCAGAGTAATTTACTGATTTGAGCCCGTTCTTTAATGGATTGGCGGGTCCTGGACTGGTCTGGAGGGTTGGATCTGCCTCCTGGGAATCAGGGTTTAACTCTTGGGTTTTCAATACAAGTATTGAAATGTCATTCATGACATTAAATAAGTAATATAAAAATTCATATGATCAAAAATGATTTCCATTATCAGTCCATACTTTTATATTTTTATTTTTTTAAATCTATCTAATTTAAGAATTTTTATAAAACACTCACCTGAAAATAAAGAATTGTGTGATAATATTTGAGACAAAAAATCATGATATTCATATTTAATTTTATTGTTTTCCTTAAAAACTAATGCAAACCCTAATAATGAGATTGATTTTTTTGAATAAAAACAATTATTGGTCTCAATTGGACCACCTCCAACCTTTAAGTTTTCTTTATAATCTATAACTACAACACAAGAATCATCATCTAATTCATTAATATCTTTTTTATATTCACAATTTTGATGAACATAAAAGTCTTGGTGCTGATTAATAGTCTTTAAGTCATTGTCTATAGATTCTGGTAATGGTAAGTTTTTACTTTCACATTATTCCTTCTTTTTTTCTAATAAATTTTTGAAAATTATAAATATTGCACATATTGGTTTGATTTTTACTTTTTATTATATTTTTAGGGATTAATTTATAGTAAGTAGAAATTGAAACTGAAATTTCATTTTTTATTTTCATATTTTCATATATTTCCTTTTTTGTTTTAAGTAGAGAGTATTTGATTTCAGTTGAGTAATTACTCATCTCTTTTTCTATATCTTTATAAATTTTTCCAGGCACTTTTTTTGTAAACTGACTTGTTTCAAAAGAATTTTCCAGCAATTTCTTAATTATTTTTTTTAGGTATTTCTTTTTTTAATGAATAGTTATTATTTTTTTGGCTTTTTTTGTTTAAACTTACATTTTTTTATTTATTTTTCTTGAGTATTCAAACTCACTTTTGGTTATATTAAATCCCATATCATTAAGCTCTTTTAAAGAGTAACTGGAAGTAACCAGAGATTGCAAGGCTGGGAGATGTTTTTGGGGAGAATATTTCATGAGATCCTTTAAGTTTTCAATGAACTAATTGCCTTTTTGATTTTGAATAGTTGGCAGGAACTGAGCTTTCCCAAATTCAGTTTGAGTAAGGAAGTGCTTGATGAAATTATCAAGATCATCACCAGCAAAAAAGAGGAATGCCTTTTTTAACATTGCAATTCTCTCTCTTTTTGTTGAAGCTCCCAAGGAAAAAAAGGGTAGTATGGCAGAAGTAAATTTAACTGAGGACATGGTAGTATTTTGAATCTGTAATTAGGTCAGATCTCTGAAATGTGCCTTAATGTTGGAGTAGTTATGATCAGAATGTGGCCTTTGAATGGGGTCTTTTGTATTAGAAGCTTTGTGGTGCTTTAGCTCTTATATACCAAGCTAAATGACATCATTCCAAAAGAAATGGTGTGAAAGCTTTTATTATAGTTTGAACTTGAATTTATGTTTGCAGAATTAATTAAATACTAGTTTTCATGCACAAGTGATACATGTGAAGCAGCTAAGCATTATTATTACATCATATCCTCTTTGTAATCAATGTAAATCAATTAAATGATGTATTCAGTTAATTGTAACTCTTCTGCATATTTTTAAAATGATAAAATATTAAAGAATTCCATTTAAAGAATGCTTAATTTGAGGTTTGAAGCTCACTTGAACCTTAAAATCAATCTAAACAGTGATAAAAACACCCTAACTTCAAACTATTATAAAATCCTAAAGAATTGAGCTTTTTAAATAAAATAAAATGCAAAAATAAAGCTCTTAATCTTATCTTTAATTTATTTAAATAAAAAGTATATATTAATTAATGAAAATCTAACTTTTTTAGCTTAAAGCAATCTATTTTATTTCATTATCAAAATAATATAGTAAAATATGGCATATGCTCTTTTAAATTGCTTTTGCTTTAATATTCAGCATAGTAAACATATTAAAAAAATTAAACCAATAGAAAGATAGGATCCTTAGCTTCATTTTGATAGTTTACAGTGTGAAAAATATTATTTTTTCATTGAGTTATTAATGTTTTAAATATAAAATGTTAATTAGTTACTTATTCAAAATTGAACTGTGTTATGCTGCAACTTGAGCAGCATGTGTATTAGAAAATGGCCTAATCCCTAAAATAATGACCCATTTGTATAGGCAATCAGCGTCAGCAGGGCAGATAGCTAGTATTGGCATCCTTGACAAGCCATCCGAGTTCTGATGTTGGGCCCCAGGATGGTGTATCACAGTGAAATTGTACCCTTGCAGGCGCAGAGCCCAACATGTCAGGAATGACAATTTGGATGCTCCTAAATCTCAAAATGCGGAATCAGAGTCAAACCCTGGACAAAACCCTTTGCAGACTGCCAGGCTCATAGTTGCTACCAGCCTGCCAGGACCCAAACCCTTAGCTATCCTGCAGGATTCTGCAAGTAAACCGCCAGTGCAAGATGCCAAGAATTCCCCCAAGGTGCCAATGCCTGACACCGGTGGTTTGCCCAGTGAAATAGACAAATCTCCCCCTGGGAATTATTTCAAACTCTCCCAAAGTCCCAAGGAAGGCACTGAACCCAAAGGGGCACCCAACATTCAAATCAATAAATAGAAGGATTTGAAGTCTTCTCACCCCAAAGCAGCCAGTGGCAGTCCGCTAGTGCCAAGCGCCACACTGCCATCTGAGACACCCAATGCCAACCCGCCTGAGTCCAGAAAACCCAACCAAGGAGTGAAGCCTGGCAGTTTGGGATAAATACCTGTCAGGCCAAGACCAAAACCCCATTTTCATTTTTAAATAAAGGTTATGAGATATTGGTTTCCCCAATTATTGCCGTATTTTATCCTTGTAATCTGTCAGTTCACTCAAAGATCCTCCAACCCCCCTGCAACCTGCCAGCTACGTACCACCCGCCAGGTGCTCCCTTTGGTCCTGTCCACTTCACAGAGTACCCCCAAAGCCTGAGTACAGAGACTGTACCACTGACAACATACTAGCCTGGGACCCCTTGGCCAGAATCACTGAGAGAACCAGATACAACTGAGAAGGCCCTTGGTACATTACCAAATCTGGCCTGTTCAAAGATAAATCAACTTCCTCCCTGCCTACCAAATAGACATGGAGCCACCTGTCACCCCCAAGCCAATGCCTGCCTCCGCTGCCAAACTCCCACTGGACCATACCAACAAGCTTTTTGGAATCATATATATAACTCTCACGGGATTAATAGATACTATTGTTCCCGCCGCCGGTCCGTGGTCAGGAAAGTCAATGTCCTACCTCATTAAGTTAGCACCAATCCTTTGGTGGGCCCTGCCCACCCAGTCCGCAACCTGCCAGTTCCCAGACGCTAGCAAGCCAGCCAGTCAGGGTTGGTTCCCTGACACAACGTGCTAGTTGACCTTCAGGTTCCTTTAGTTGTTGTATCCATTTGAGGGAGGAGTGATCTGTGACCACAGTGAAGGGGGTCCCATAAATGTAGTGCCTGAACTGTTTTACAGCATGCAGCACTGCCAGACATTCCTTTTCAGTGACTCTGTAGTTCTTCTTGTGTTTATTGAGGACCTGTGAAGAGTAGGCTAAAGGTCAATCCACGCCTTTGTCAACAAGATGGGCTAAGATGGCACCCACAGCTACTCCGCTAGCGTCAGTATACAAGATGAAATCTTTATCATAATCAGGGTAGACCAAGATAGGAGCCTCTTTGAGCTTGGTCTTCAACGCTTTGAATGCTTGTTGCTGGCTGTCAGTCCACTCAAAGGGGACATTGTGAAGCAGTTGAACAAGGGGTTCACTCAGTTCTGAAAAATCAGGATTGAACTGT
This sequence comes from Entomophthora muscae, assembly GCA_014839935.2. NCBI lineage: Eukaryota > Fungi > Entomophthoromycota > Entomophthoromycetes > Entomophthorales > Entomophthoraceae > Entomophthora > Entomophthora muscae. The sequence continues at coordinate 66,017 of QTSX02007303.1, forward strand.
TGGTAGTAGCCCATCATACAAAGAAATACTTGGAACTCTCAAAGATTTGTGAGAGGTAGCATCTTGTTGATGGCTTCCGCTTTATTATTCAAGGGGAGGATTCCTGTTTGAGTGACCTCATGACCTAAGAACTTGAGTTGCTCTTTAAAGAAGGAGCACTTGGAGGGTTTGAGCTTCAAGCCAGCTTTGCGGATCTTGATGAAGAATGCCTTGAGGTGTTTCAAATGGTTGGTAAAGGTAGCGCTGAATACAGTGATGTCATCAAGGTACATGAGGACACAAGAGAGCTTTAGATCTTGTAGGATGGAGTCCATAGCCCGTTAAAATGTAGTAGGGGCATTGCAGAGTCCTTGGGGCATACAAGTGGGTTCAAAAAGGCCTTCTGAGGTGATAAGCGCAGCCTTTTCTCTATCTTCAGGAGATAAATCAACTTGCCAGTATCCAGAGGTTAGATCCATGGCTGAAAAAAACTTGGAACCACCCAGCTGTCTGAGAGCAGTGTCAATTCTGGGCAAGGGGTATAAGTCTTTCTTAGTGAGAGATTTCAGGCGGCAGTAGTCCATTACAATGTGATTTCCTACATCCTTCTTCTTGAGGATCAGTAACAGAGAGGCCCAAGAGCTCTGAGAAGGAGCTAGTAGCCCAGCGTCTAAGAGCTGCTTAAGCTCCTTAGATACCTGAGCATCCTCTACTCTACTATGGCGGTATGGTTTGGCACAAAAAGGGGGTGCATCACCAGTATCAATCTGGTGGATGACCCCTTTAGCTAGGCCAAAGTCTGTATGTCCAGAGGCAAAGATGTTGCTAAACTGATTGAGCAGGTCCAACACGTCTTTTTGTTGGATAGGAGACAATTGGGGGAAGTTGGCAGCAGTGAATAAGGAGAGAACTTGGAAATTGTCTTCAGGTAGATTGAAATCACTAAAAGTTCTAAAAGGGTAGAGGGAAGCCACTTGTTCTGCTCCCAGTATACAACCATGCCCTATAACCTGGCCTTGGGTCACCTGCATGGGCAGGGCCGTCAGGTTGGTAAGCAATAATTGTACAGGCTCTTTGTGGGTTCAATCTAGAATCCCTGGACATAGGTGTGGTTCTCTACAGCATAGGGATTCAGGTGAGTAGAGTTTCAAGAACAACTTTTCAGGTAGTTTGTAAGAAATCTGAGAATCAATCACCACTTGGGAGCCCAGAGGAAGGGTGATAGCCGCAGGGGCAAGAAGAGGTACCCCTTTTTCCGCAGGAAAGGAAGGAGGAGGGGTGCGCATGTTGGAGGAGTGAGTCCTATACTTGAGAGATAAGATACCTGTGGGATACTCAAGCACGCAAGTTTTAAGACGTTTTCCTGAGAGGTGCAGAGGTTCCTCAAAAATCAAAGGGACCTCATACCCTAAGAGCAAAAGATATCCATCTTGCAAGTTTACAATCCTGTTATACTCTCAAAGGAATTGTGTACCAACCAAGAGATCATAGCTTTTGTTCTCAAGGACTACAGCGGGGGAAGTAATGAGGAGTTTACCAAACCTCATGGGTAGAGCAGAGTAGGCACCAATGGCCCAAGTTTGTGCCATGCCAGCTGTACCATACAACTGAGTGTAGTTGAGGTCAAGGTCCAGCTTAAGTTTCTTCATTAGTTTTGAAGATACTACGTTGACTGGAGAACCTGTGTCCAGGATGGCTTTGATTTTAACCTTTTGGATTGATACTTTCATGCGGGTTGTATCTTTCCCAAAGGGAGGCAAGACTGCCAACACATTTTGCACAGCCTCTAGCTCATTTTCCCATTTAGCTAACATGCACCTTAAGGCAGGAATCTACTTATACACAGTCTGAAGTGGGAGAGATACAGTTTTGTTTTGGAAGAGAGCTTCAGTTAGCTTGGCTGCTTCCTCAGAAGAATCAACCAAGACGGGAGGTCAATGGGCCTGGGCTAATTAAGGACAAGCCATTATGGCTTTGGCTTCACTTGAAGGTGCTTGAGATGTGGTGGAGGTCTTCCCAGAGCAAAGCTTGTACAGGACAGAGACAGTTTCCGGAACAGCCAGAACAGAATAGCCATAACTATCAGATTCTTCACTATCAGAATCTTCAGGGTCTGAATTACTGGAGAGATTGTGGAATAGGTGAAGAATAGTTGGGCCAGAGGAAGATGGAGCTTCCTCATCAGACGGAGGATCAGGGGAAGACGGGGGAGATTGGTCAGCAGAGAGCGTCTCTGTTTCTAAGCTGACCTCTCTTTTCCCGCCTGCTCCTTGGGATTGCAACCTTCCACTTGAGGATTAGTGAAAGTGCGCAAGTGGTGTCCAATCTGGTCACAGTTATGGCAGACTTGTCTCTTAGCCTGCACACTAGTACCCAGATTCATAATATGTGGTGTACAAGAGGTAGTCCCAGCATAACTGGCTTTATTTTTACGCACCACTGTACCCCCATGGGTCAAATGCATGTCTTGCAAGAGAGTCTTAATACTCTTCATGGAAGTGAGTGAAGCCTTGTGTGCCTTAAAGTGTAGGCATAGAAGCTGGTTCATCTTCAAAGCATTTGAACAAGCAGTGTAAGCTTCCTGGGGAGTTAAATGTCAACTAGTAATTAACTGTTGGCCTTCAATGTAGAAACAATCTGCAAACTCAGCCAGGGTCTCCTTGGGTTTGAAAGCAAATGCATAAATGCATCCTTCTTGACTTCCAAGCTTAGGTCTCCTCCAAACTCTTCAATAAGGAGGCACTTCATATCCTCCCAAGTGACAATAGAAGGGAGCTCGGGGACCACAACTTTGTGGCAAGTGGGATGGAGGCAGGTAAGGATGTGTTCCTTCTTGAGTTTGTCAGTAGACCTACGCATTGCAGCTTTGTAAATGGTCAGAAAAGCAGCAATGGTGGAGGTCTTGGGATTGAATATCTGCTTGAAGGTTGGCTTATAATTTGGGTTGATGGACAATGAGGTGTATTGACTGTTGCCACCTGGGTTGAGAACATTAATGTGGGGGTTGTCTAGCCCAGAGAAGTCAAAGGCTCTCTTCCAGGGTGTCCAGTGTAGAGCTTTTTTTCCACTGATATCTCTGGCGGTAGCGGCAGCAGTTCCAAATTTATTAATATTAATCTTTGCACCAATAAGGTGCCAGAAATCTCGTTGAGGTGAGTGGTCAGGGAAGTGGTCTGGGTAACCAAGGGAATGACCTGTCCATTCATTGTCTTGGTAAAGTGGGAGAGGTTTTGTATCTCTCTTTCCAATGCTTCCTGCCTATCAGCAACATCATTTGTTACTTCTGCAAGCTGATCCAGTGCACGTGCACAGTTGACCCAGGGTTGGCCTTCCAAACCAGGGCAGCAACCATGATTGTACTGAGTGGGAGTATTAATGACTTCAATTTCCTCTTCACCTTCAGACTCAGAGGACAAGTCCTCAGGATTAGAGAGGCTTTGTCTTAAATACTCAATTTCTCCTCACAAAGTGGCTACTTGATCAATGAGCAAAGCAATGCAAGGATTGGGCATAGATTCAACTGGAGGTGGGTTCTGAACAGAAGATTGACACCAAGTGGTAGCCTTGAGCTCGGCTATTGCTTCCCATACCTTGGCTTCAAAGTCAGATGGGACCTCAACAGGAGGAGCGGGAGGAGTCACCTCAATAGATGTTACTCTATCATCCACATAACTTTGCACTTAATATGGAGTGTTGCCTAGTACGGCTTTATCCAGACCATATTGATGCTGCAGATGGCGGCCCCAAGTATCACATGAGCTCCAACCAATTCAAGTTGAGAATTAATATGTTCTTGATATTGGTTAAGTTTGTAACCAGAGTCTCAAAATCCTGGCAATGCTTTAGCAGAGAGGCCTCAATTTTCACACACCACTCTGCTTGATGCTCATCCAATTTGCATAGTCAATCCTTGATGTATCTAGGGAGCAAGAAACAAAGGGAATTCCGTGAGGAGGTCAAGTACTTCTGGGAGGCCAGCAAGTTGCGCTGTTTATTGGAAATAAATGCAAAGAGACTGTGGGACCATTCTTGATATGCCATATTTTGAGCATTATTGTTTGAGACAGCGGTGGCTATAGCATTTACAAGCTGGTTCTGGGATCCTAATGCAAGTTGATGGTGAACCAGGGCATGTTGGATGAACTGATTGACTAACATGTCAATTGTATCCATGGACTCCATCAGCGCGGGGGGGGAGACCAAAGTCCAAGAGGAATGAATACAGGTCTTTGGAAACATACCCAGTATGGAGACCAGGGATAGTATGCATTGCCACAGTGCCAGAGTGGAGTTGGGAGTGGGCAGCAGCACAAGCTTGCTCATAGTTGAGAGAGAAAGCTGAAAGGGGGCCCACACGGGCCCGGGGGACAGCACCAGTACCATGGGAGTTGAGGGTGCATTGGTGATGTCTTCTTCTAGAGGAGGACTAGAAACTTTAGGTTGCTCAGGTACTTCAGAAACAAAGAGAGAAGGACCAGAGAATGGGCGTGGGAACAGGGTAACCAAGGGGCTTGCAGCCCCTGTAGTGAGCACCATTTTGTTGTGTTTGGCTCCTGGGGACAACATTCAGGAGGACATGGCAGGAAATCTTTATAAAAAAATATTTGAGGCTTGAAGCTAGCCTTGGGTAAGCCTTCAGGGCAAAATTAAGGGCATGTACCTTAATTTCCTGGAATAAAAGATGGTAAAGTCCTTTTGGCAAAAAGGACAGGAAAAAGCTTGAAGAATATTAAAGCCAACACAAATGTGGATAAACTTGTCTTTATTAGGAGAGATAATTCTACTTAAATAGTAGACAAGGGACAGTAATCACTTATTAGATAGACAGAGCGGCCAAGGGGGTCACGTTGGGATGAGGTCATACCAGGATCAGACAAGGGAAGGTATGGTATTCTGGAATGGGTGGATATTAGCACAGACCCATTTACAGAAAGCAAGGAATTCCCAAACTTGAAATCAAAACCAGTCAAATTGTTGCACTTATCATTATTTGAAGGCCATATTGAAATAGCATTAATGGCGTGATTTCCAACAATCAGGATTGTTATCAGGATTGAAAATTCTTCCTCTCTGGAAACCCAGGCCTGGGAGCAGGAATTGAACCCCAACCCTAGAACCCCTTGGGCCACTGGGCCTGTGGACTGAAGGACCGCCTGCCCACATTTTGCTGGAATTGAGCCCCCGCAAGCTGATACTGAGAATGTTGGCCCGTGAAGAAACAGGCCAAAGCCAAGGAACTTATTGCAAAAAATGGAAGACTAATCACAGCGCCTAATGGAGGTACTGAAGCGGCAATTGTTAGCTTCATGAATTTGAAGTCTACACCAGTTTCCAATCAAGAGCTGTCCCCAGGAAGAGGCACAGGCCTGCAACCCAACCCCATGACCACGACTCTAAAGCAAGTTAATCAGGTAACAAATTTAAGATTCTTGACCAATGAAAGAACTCCCAGGCTGAGTGCCATTTTGCTGCCTTTGGGCCTAAGCACCCAGTCCCCCAAGGCCTGCCTTTCCCAATGGCCTGATGAACCCCCCATAGAAAATATTAAGTTTAGAGGTGGGGTGCTATATAGACCAAAGGACCCCGCGCTCCAAACTCATTTCCATTTTTGAATAAATGTTATGTTATTTTGGCCTATACAGATACTGCCCTATTTTGTATTTGCCTTCTACCAAATCAGTACAAGATCTCACAGCCCTCCTGCCACACCACCCGCAGCTTTCTGTCCACCAGGTGTACCCTTTGGGCCTGTTCACTTCACCAATCACCCCTTGAAGCCCAAATATAAGGGCTATACCCCAGAAAAGATACTTGAACTCAATCCTTTGGCCCACATAAAATCTGCTGTTAGATACAATTGTCAAGGCCCTTGGATATTCTCAACACCAAAATTGTTTAGAGGGAAATTCAACTATCTTCCTGCTTACAACGTCCATATGGAACCGCCTGTGACACCTAAACCTATGCCTGCTTCCTTGCCTGACCTCCCAACTGACCATACCGGCAAGCTCTTTGGAATTGTGTACATCACCCTCACAGGGGTGATTGACACTATCATACCAGCCGCTGGCCCATGATCTTGGGTGGGGAAGTCCGTTTCCTATCTTTTTAAGTTAGCTCCTCTCTTGTGGTGGGCCCTGCCTGCAAAAAAACCCGGCCCAAGTTACCCCTGAAAACAATGGGCCAGCCACCAAAGACTGGATCCCTGACAGTTGATGCCATGAAAATATAAAGGTCCTTAATTTAACCAGTAACAGTTAGAAGAGGCCAAGGAAAAAACAACATCAGAGGTAGTTAAAATTCAGAAAAAAACAAGCATAAAGGCAAACCAAATTAGTTAGAGACAGGAAAGGGCAAATGAGCAGAAAAAGATTCACAAAAACAATGAAAACCAGGTTTAAACTCAATAGAGACTCAAAAAACAATCTGAGCAAAGAAATAAAGCAAGTAAATAAGCCATTAAGTTTAAAACTAGTTTAATACAGCTCTAAATGGTTCCAAAAGCAGGAGAACAAAAATGAGAGGCTTGTGGCTTCAAGTCAAGAATTACAAACTTAAAATTTAATAATTTTCTTGAAATTAAAGTTGAAATTTGAAGAAAAGCAGAGTAAAATAAATTATGAAAATAAAGAAATATTTGGGCTTCAAAGGATATCAGCTATAAAAAAGCATTACTGACAATATTTATGTCAGGAATGACATTTTCTCTCTATGAAACTCAAGATTTGGGACAGGATTTGAACCCTGGCCAATGTGGGCTGCAGACTGCCAGCCCTGAAGATCAGACACCCATCTGCCTTCATTTTTTGGGGATCAACTACTCATAGATTTGATTCACAGATGCTCATAGTTGAAAAGAACCCCACACAAATGTACCATATGTGTCCCCAATAAAGCCCTGCAGTTACTGGCTCAATGGAGAGAAGAAGGCCTCTGTCATTGACCTGATGAGCCTTGTTTTCACCCTAGCAGCCAATCAACTCCCCACCCATGAAAAGAACACTGACTACCAGGATGCCCTCAAAAATGCTGCTCTGTAACAGAAGGGTTGTAAGACCCTTCTATATGAATCAACTAATGAAAGCCTGCCTTGTGAAAGTGCCATTTCACTTCCTCAAAGCCCAGGTAACCCAGTTGCCTAATATCCCCATTGCCTAATTCTTAGACCCATGACCATTGAGTTTAAAGTCTGGCAAGGGAGTACTATATGAACCCTCAGATCTCACAACAGGCTTTATTGCCATTATGAAATAAAGGTAATGAACTATCAGTTCTCTTAATTTTTCCTGTATTTTATCTTAATCTTTTACAATTTAAACACCACTCCTTCCAGCCCCTCTGCCCACAGTTTTCTTTCTGCCAGGTCTTCCTTATGGGCCTGTGCATTTTACTTAATACCCCCTGAAGCCTAAATCCAAGGGCTATACCACTGAAAAATACTGACAAGCAATCTCTTTTCCTGCACTAAAGAGTTAATACAACTTAATTGTAAAGGCATATGTCATATTACTGAACCCCACCTATTCAAAGATAAATACAGCTTCCTCCCTGCCTACCAACTGGATATAAAGCCTCCTCCCACACCCAAACCTATGCCCAGATCTGCCACTGATCCCCCTTGAATTATGCCAACAAGCTATTTGGAATAGTGTATATCACCCTTTTGGAGGAAATTGACTCTATAGTTTCTGCTGCTGGTCCCAGATCCTGGTTTGGAAGATCTGTGTTGGACATTTTCAAGTTAGCACCAACTCTATGATGGGCTTTGCCTGCCTAATCCCAGATTCTAACTGACCAGCTGCAGTAGGATGATTCCCTGACATTATGATAATCTATTTAAATCCTGATAGCCTGAACCACAAGATTTTGATAATTCTTGGGGCATCATATATGTTTGTTTTAATGATAATCAATTATTACACATTAAAGACTACCAAGAGCCTGTTTTTTTCTGTGTGAAAGAATGTAAACCTGAACAAATCAAAGAATGCCAATCTGTTGTTGAAGCCACAAAAGTCCCCTTATCACAAGTAGAGAAATTGATCATCAACTAATACATTGCCAAGGTGAATATGATCCAGTTGGGCAAACTCACATTAGAAAAAGCCGGCTGCGCCATGACTGTCCTCTGAATCCACTTCCAGGACAATTCTTTCAAATATTCAGCAACACTGAAAAGGTTTTTGGGGTGGCAGACATGCTTTCTGGAGACGCCCTCAACTGGTTTGGCAAGACCACCTCCAAGGACGTAAAGTCTACCTCAACTATGCCAAGTTTGAGACAGAACTGATGGCTACAGAAAAGAATGCAATACTAGGTACTATGGCTTGAGCTCCTTGTTAGAGATCAGACAAGGAGCCTGCCTCATTCAAGTGTACCTTGATGAATCCCTAAATCTCAATAACCAGACCCAAAGTGAAGACAAATTAGAAGCTATCATCTTCTGAAAGGGGGTCAACCTAGCCATGAAGGACCTGTTGAAACACCACCCGCCCTCCCTTATCATGAATGAACTAGTTCCCATGTGCAAAGACCTCAGCATGAATAAAAAAATGCTGGGCCAGCCCAACACCTCCCCAGCAGAGCCCATACACTAAATAGATCAGGAATGATACCTGAAAAGCTCCAAAAACAATATCACAAAAGACTGTACTTTCAATCCCCCAAATCTGGCCAGCTGACTAGAGATTTCCAAAGAAGAACACTGCCCCAGTTTTACTAGCCTAAATAAGCTCTTCTTCCCAGTCTTATAAGTTCATTCAAGTATATGTCAATATTCAAGGATCCTCCAGTAAATTAAAGGCCTTCATTGATACAGTAGTTTTAAAAGCTATGGCAACAACTGGAAATACCTCAGATTTAAACAAAATAATTTCAGATTTGAACAAAATCCAACTAAGGTTAAAATATACACTCTGTTAACAGGGATTTTGGCATTAATAGGCAAAATGGGTCAACACAGCAAAGAAGTGCTCACAAACAAAGCAAAACTATTCAAAATACAATCTGAAATACATTGATTCACAAAAAAATAGTGTGAGTTGACTTTTGGTGTACATATGTTTACTATGTGAATTGGTGACAAAATACACCCAAGCGCAGTGAGTCAAAACTCAATCCAAAAACAAAACACAATAGCAACTCACTATGTAAACAAAATCACTCAAATGTTGTGTGCAATGGATTGTAATCAAGAATGATATCAAGGTATCTAAAATAAGACACAAGAACTGAAGCATAAATTTTAAAAATATTGTGTTGGGTGCTTAATTTGGCGTAAAATCTTGGGAAATGGGTGGAAATTATTTTGGGTATTCTAAAATGGGCGTTGTAAAACCAAAAACAACTAATTAAGAAATAAAAAATCTATAATTGGGATATGAGGGGGGAATATTAATCAAATATCCATATTCAGATAAAAGCAAAAATTAAAAATAGGGAGTAACTTAATTAAATTTTATTTAGTATTTTATTAAATTGTAAAATGGAAGGAACACAGCAACAGACTACCATTGCACCTGTTGTGCGCCGCGGTTGTGGTTGCCCCCACGGGTCAAAGAATAGACTTAGTACAACACAATTGCCTACTCAGGAGGGAGACAGGAGAGGAGAGTTCCATAGTGACGCTGCACTGACACAGCTGGTTCAAGGAGCACAAGCTGTTAGAGTGCAGAGCATTAACCCTTGGTTCCCCAAGCTGATCCAGAAGCCCACCAAGGTCACCACTACCAAAACATTTAGAAACAAGGAGGTAGAACTTACTTTGTATGTGTTTGGCGTTGTGTACTGGCAAGAGTTGGTCTCTTCAGCCATGCTGGAGAAGATGAAGCCTGTACTTGACACTAGCTATGAGCCCTACGTCAGTGATGACAACCAGGAAGAGGACAAGGAGCCTGAGTTCTACAGAGCTGATGAGGGACAACTGGTGTTAAAAAAAGTTGCAGCCTTCTATACTAAGGTACCTATGCCCTGTGTTATGCCCAATGCCAACAAGTCAATCCCCACTGCCAAAAAGCCCACCCAGAAGCGCATCCCTGATATAAAAGGCATCATCCTGCTCAAGCTAATATGGGAATCTGATGATTACAAGGTGGCTGCGGCTCTTGTTGGGGTGGTTCCAAGTACATCTCAAAGAACTTCAACAAGTTCATCAATACTGGCTGAGTCCTTGCTGTGGAGAAATCCTTGCGCGTGTCAACCATGCTCACCAAGGAGCACAAATGGGCAATCCACCAGTGGATAACCCAAGATTGCCATCTTGAACTGACAAATATACAGGTCATGGTAAAATCACCTTTTGGGGTTGAGGCATCAATTTTCTTTTATTATCATTTAGTAAAGGTTATGCAGTTTTCATGGAAAAACTCAGGGTATCCCCCTACAATAGAAACAGCCCTTCTAACATTGACGTCTGTAAAAAATATGCAGATGAGTACACTGCCCTCAAAGCTAAGGGGACGGTCAAATTCTATTACATTGACAAATCAGCATTTGCCTCGTCAATGCGCAATAGGTATGGGTATGTCCCCAAAGGCTCAAATGACAGAGTAGCTTGGCATGCTGCAGTCCGCGCCACAGCCCATTTGATGGTGGCTTTCCTTGGTCCAAAGGGGGACAAGCTCTAACAAATGATTCTAGGCTCCCACAACAGCTGTACCTTTCTAGCATTCCTTCAATTGGTCCAGGACACCTGAGGCGCACAAGCCCAGGCTTCACCAACGTCATTGTGCTGAACAATGTTGGTCTCTATAAGGTGGCTGATATTCTTGAGGAATTCCCAATGATTGACACTAACATTTCAGTGGGCCTCCAGCAATTGGCCACAGCAAATTTGCGCCTTCTCTTCCTCCCCGCTTATTTGCCCTTCCTAAATCCCATCAAGGAAGTCTTTGGGTGGCTCAAGCAAGTTATCAAGCAAGGGACCCCAACTGGGACCAAGACCTCTTTGACTTTCTGCAGGTCAGTATCCACACCCTCTCAGCTGAGACTGTGGCCAAATTCTATGGCCACACTGATTTGTTCATCTCTGTGTGCCTTGCCAAACAGCCAATCAATTAAAGGCTTAACTTGTCCAAATTTTTATATTCTCTAATTTACTATTTAAGATTTATTAATATTCATTTTATATTTAGAAGCTTCTAAGCCCACAATCACATTCAGCAGGAACATCAATGAAGGTTTGTAATTTATTTATTTTATATTAATTTTTATTATTATGGCATCTGGGGCTATCCAAAACACTTGATACTGGATTACACAAATATATTTATACTGTAAATTCAGAACCTGAACGTAAAAATGCAGGATTGTCAAATCCTTGTTCCAAAGTTCAAATCACTTTTGCAGGCAGCTCAGCTGAGTGAAAATTAAAATAATTAATAGAATCAACCATTTAATTTGACTTTTTTTATTTATCTAAATTAGCAAATTTCAAATCCCTTGAGCAGATAACTCAACTAACAAAAGACAAAACTCAGCAAAAAAATGCAGGATAAATGAATCAGAAATGTGGGATTCTACTGTACAATTTGATATTTCCTGTATTTCAAACAAATCATAGACATCATGTAAAACTTAATGAATCTGAATTTGCAGGATTGTCAAATACAAGATCAAATTTCAAATAAAAACGAGGTGAATTTGAAATAAATATAATTTATGGGTATCTCAAAAAGGATGCCAAAGAATCTAGAGTGGATTTGTGCTAATTCTTTTAGGAATCATAAACATTATCAAAAATTGCCCTATTCCATTTTAGGATGGCTAAAATTTAGATGCTTGATTACAGTAGATTTTGAAAAAAATGCTACTAATAAAATAGAATTATATATTACAATCTTTTTTTACCATGTTGCCTTGGTGTGTTGATAGTTCATTTGCTGTTGATAAGGTGTTTGCATTTAATTGTATGGTTCCACCATAGTTGCCTTGGCAATAGGAAATCAAGCCGCCTCCCCAAGACCAGCTGTGGTTGCAGAGGCAACTTGATTTCCTATTGCCAAGACAACTGGAGGTGAGACTATCCAATTAAACGCAAGCACATTATCAACAGCAAATGAACTATCAACACATCAAGGAAAAGACAACATTATAAGATAGATTGTAATATATAATTCTATTTTATTATTAGCTTTTTTTAAAATTTACTGTAATCAATTATCCTTAATAGCAATACATAACCACTTTTGTAGTAATCTGGTGATGTTTTACTTTGAAGTTTTTTCTTTCTCACCTCTCCTTCTTCTTTGAATACAGTTTTATGGCCCCTGGCTACGCCAGGAGCCAAAAAACTTTTAAAAAATTTCTGCGTCAACAGGAGGGTAGCTCATATATTGTTATATGGTTTTATGGTTGCTATATTAGTGATTTAGAGTGCAGAATATTGCATCATTTCTAGTTTAGAAAATTTTATATTTAACCTAATTTCATGTCTAAACATGGTTGTTGCAATTGAATTTTCCATTTGATTTTATTCAGAGTAGAGTTTCTTGATTTAGGTTGATTTGTCCTAGTTTCTTACTGTACATTCAATTTGGATTCCAGTTCCTGCAATTAATATCTGAGTTTACTAGTGGCATTCAAAAGAGATTTGAAATTTGGTTCTTGGATTTGACAATCCCATAATTTCAAAAAACATAGTAAACTTAATGAAAATGGTTAATGGATTTGAACACTTCTGTCATGAATGCTTCTTTAAACATTATTGATAACAATTTACCTTTAGTTAAAGAGGCAGAATTGTTTGCCCCTTTATTTGCTTCTGAATCTTCTAAAGAGAATGGGTTATTAAGTAATATCTTCTCTTTATTACCTTCTGTTTTAAGCCTAGAAATGGCTTCTGAGCCATTATTGACAGCAGCAATTTTTGAACCTGGGTTATCTTTTGATTCAGTGGAGACAGATATATTTAAAACAAACGTTAAATTGACTTTGAACCAATCATTACCTTTCAAACTGGTCCCCAGCCAATCAATGGTTGACAACAATGATTTGAATTGTTTAGGATCTACGCCCAGTGATGTTGGCAGTAATGGTGAAGCAGGTGACTTCTGTGTCTTGTTTTGGGTCCTTTGGTGGCCGTTCCTTCTGTTGTGCTTGTCAATCCCACCTCCTGACCCTCCAGCTTCTGTGGGGTTGAGTTCCTACCAGCCAAGCCATGCCAGAGAATGAAGGGTTGAGTTAAAGAAAATATAGTACCTTGCTAAGAAAGAGTTTAAAACCATAAGGAAATAAGTTATAATCCCCAGTTTTGAAGATTCCAACTGCCAAATCTCCTTTTTATCTCCAACTTTCTCAAACTCCTTTTCCTATATTATTTCTGCTACTATTCTATAAAAAGCTGGTAAGCTCCATTTCAGTATTTGTTCAATCAATAAAGTCTACATTCACCCAAGTGATTTTTTTGCTAAATCTTTTTATTTGACTTAAACCTCTAAATTTCCAAAACCATGAAATTACCCAAGACTCCTCTTATGGAGTTGCTTGGGTATAAATGGTTACTTTGGATAGTCCTGACTATGACAGTGTTCACCAGCGTTTCTATAGGTTCACGTGCTGATTTGGGTACAACAACAGAGTCTCAATTCCTTGACAGCTCCTGGCGCTGTGTGATTCCAGGCGTCTAGTATACCGCAACTCCTCTCTCAAACAATCCACCTGTCCGGGAAGAAACCAAGGTTTATGGTTCCATCACTCAGGTTACCAAGCCTCAAGTGTTCCGTCCATTGGCTTTGGCCTTTTTATTGTGTTATCTAGGAGTGTACTTCTTCTTGGGGCGTTTTAATCCCCTGCTAGGCAGGTACCAACTCCTTGGAGAGTTATTCCATATAGGGATGGTCTCCTTGCCTGTGGGATCCCTGGTAACGGGATTGAATCCCTCTGCAATCATTCACCACCTAGGGAGTTTACTCCCTAGTGGGTGGGTGTCTGACAGCTTCAAATCTGATTTGAGTTAATCCATTTTGTCCATTGGAAATGTGCAGTTTGACTTGAAATTTGCAAAGTGTCTATGAGTTCCCGCATTTTTAAAAATCCAAATAAAAATACAAAGAATTCAATTTAATTAAAAAAGGCTATCCTGTAAAAGTGATTCAAAATTTGGACCAAGGATTTGACAATCCCACATTTTTACGTTCAGGTTCTGAATTTACAATACTAAAAAGTGAGTACCAATTTTGAGATAATTTTTTTCTCTAGATATTGTTTTATAGCATAAAATTTAAATTATAATGATCTTTTTATTTCTTAGATTATTGAAAGTATAACTTAATCTGACCTTTTTAATTCCTTTAAAGATTGATAGTTAAAAATTAATGTCATTTAAATTTATATTTGTACAATTTGGTTTATTTAATTTCACATCAAGTTAAGGTATTATGGAATACTGGTTAAATAATATAAATCCTGAGTTAATTACCTATGTAGTATAATTTGATAAACCTAGCTAAATAAAATTAAAATAATATTTGTTAAAAATGGGCTAACTAGACAAACTTTTATTAAAGAGAAAATATTTGTAGTCAGACAATAATCAGTATAATTAAAAGGTTATGGTTTTTCTACGTTAGGAATTAAATTGATTATAGTTAAGTTTTTAATTTTAGATATATCATTAAATTTTTGTTTTATAATTTTTGTCGCTCAGATTTTATAGGTGATTGTGCTATTTTGTATCGTAACTACCATTTGGGATCTCTTTTACTCTTCATTGCTTAACAAAAAAATTTCTGTAATTAATCATCTGTTAAGATGAGAAGACTGAAAATATGTTTAATATAACCATTCAACCCCTGACCCAATTTCAAGTTTGTTATCATCTGGGTCATTATTTTTCTTGTTATGCCTAAGCGCTGGACTGATTATTTTATAATTTAATTACATTATTTATATTCAAATTATTCAGAAAGGTTAAAATACAATCAATGCCAAATCTTTAATTCATCTTGGGCTTAGATAATTTTTAAAATTTTTTTATCAATTTCAGAATTGAAAATTGCACCTTATAATATTGCTGGAAATATCTTAAGTGCTACTACATACTACAAGCTAAAAATATTCATGATGAGTTGTATGGGAGAGTGATAGCAGCCCCAAAGCTATAAATGCTATTACCCTATCTCTGGCTCATCATAAATATTCTTAGTTTGTTTCAGAAAAAAAGGTTGTTGTTTTTGAAAGACTGATAATTCTATTTAAAATACACCCTCTAGTAAGCTTCCCTACTTCATGAACTTGACCTAATGCACCACTAGCATCTTCTGATATTTTTGTTTCTCTGGTATCATCATGTGATTTCAAATGATAAGTTATCTCAGAATATTCTGAGAAACTTTCAAATGTTAAAGGTGAAGTATATAACTTGCCATCTTTCATAAAATATGAAAGATTAATGCGCAGATTTCTAACTTTGAGCTCTTTCCTTATAGGCCTAACTTTTCTCTCATAAATATGAAATAATGACTTTTGAGAAATATTTGAGCCTGATAGCGCTGATTTATATAATTCTTTTCTTTTTTCTTCTTGCTCAAAAATATTTTTAATATCATTTATATTATTAATATAAAGCTGATTTTTTTCTCTTTTAATGTTTTTGATATTACACCAAAGTGACCATCAACAATGCTTTTTCCATGACATTCTACAAATCAATTGTATTTAATAGACCCTTTAATATATTGTGGTGCCTCTTTAAATAGATAATATAAGAATTCATAGGATCTAAAATGATTTCCATTATCTGTCCATACTTTTATATTTTTTATTTTTTTAAATCTATCTAATTTAAGAAGACTTATTAGACATTCACCTGAAAATAAAGAATCATGAGACAATATTTGAGATAGAAAATCATGATATTCATATTTAACTTTATTGTTTTCTTTAAATACCAATGCAAACCCCAATAAAGAAATAGGTCTTTTGGAATAAAAACAGTTATTGGTTTCAATTGGACCATCACCAACTTTTAAATTCTCCTTAAAATCTATAACTATAATACATGATTCATTATCTAATTCATTGATATCTTTCTTATATTCCCTATTTTGATGAGCATAAAAGACTTGGTGCTGATTAATAGCTTTTAAGTCACTGTTTATAGATTCTGGCAACAATAAGTTTTTACTTTCACATTCTTCTTTTCTTTTTTCTGAGGATGATTTTAAGTTACAAATATTACACATGTTAGTTTGTTTTTTACTCTTTATTATATTTTTTGGTATTAATTTATAATAGGTTAAAAGTGATATTGAAATTTCATTTTTTATTTTCATATTTTCATATATTTCTTTTTTGTTTTTAATAAAGAATATTTTATTTCAGGTGAATATTCATTTATTTCTTTTTCAATGTCTTTATAAATTTTTTCTGGAGCTTTTTTTGTAAACTGGCTTGTTTCAAAAGAATTTTCCAGTAGGTTTAATTATTTTTTTGATTATTTCTTTTTTTACTGAATAGTTTTTATTTTTTGGCTTTTTTATTTAAGCTTACGTTTTTATTTTTATTTATTTTTCTTGAGTATTCAAACTCACTTTTGGTTGTATTAAATCCTATATCAGTAAGCTCATTTAAAGAGTAACAGGAAGTAACCAGAGATCTCAAGGCTGGGAGATGCTTTTGAGGAGCAGATTTCAGAAGATCCTTTAAGTTGTCAATTATCCCATTTAGTTTCTGATTTTGAATCAAAGGAATGAACTCTGTTTTCCAAACTCAGTTTGAGTGAGGAAGTGATTGATGAAGGAATTAAGATTGCCTCCAGAAACAAAGAGGAATGCTTTCTTTAGCATAGCAATTATTTCTCTTTTTGTTGATGCTCCCAATGAGGAAAATGGCTGCATGGCAGAGGTGAAGTTAACAGATTCCATAACTCTTGGATTTATAATTGATGATAAAGAGATGCTTTGTAGACATGCCTTGC
Organism: Entomophthora muscae; assembly: GCA_014839935.2. Lineage (NCBI taxonomy): Eukaryota > Fungi > Entomophthoromycota > Entomophthoromycetes > Entomophthorales > Entomophthoraceae > Entomophthora > Entomophthora muscae. The sequence goes on from QTSX02007303.1 coordinate 82,911, forward strand.
AAAAGAGTACTGGTTGGAGGGATGATATCTTTTTGTAAAGATAGTTTAAAGTAAACCTTAGGTGGTACTTTATCTCTTATATACCAAGCCTTATGACACCATTCTGAAAGAAATGATGTGATAGATTTTATTAAAATTTCAACTTAAATTTATATTCCTAAAATAAATGAAATACCCAGTTTTCATGCACAAGTTATATATGCGGAGCAGCTAAGCATCATTGTTACATCATATCCTCTTTGTAATCACTGTGAATAAATTAAAATGATATATTAACTTAATTACAACTTTTCTGCATATTTTTAAAATGATAAAATATTAAAGAATTATATTTAAAAGATGCTTAATTTGAGGTTTGCAGCTCACTTGAACCTCAAAATTCATCTAAACAGCAAATAAATTAAAGTCCTAACTTCAAACTACCATAAAATCCTAAATAATTGAGCTTTTTAAATAAAATAAAATTCAAAAATAATGCTCTTGATCTTAACTTTAATTTATTTAAATAAAAAGTATATATTAATTAATGAAAATTTAACTTTTTTAGCTTAAAGCAATCTATTTTATTTCATTATCAAAATAATATAGTAAAATATGGCATATGCTCTTTTAAATTGCTTTTGCTTCAATATTTAATATAGTATAAATAATAGTATTTTAACACTAATAGAAAGATAATACTCTTAGCTTCATTTTGATATTTTACAGTGTGGAAAAATATAAAATTTTTGTTGAGTTATTACTGTTTTCAATATACACATTTTTATTTGATTTTTTCAAAATAGGACTGTGTTATGCTGCGACTTGGGCAGCATGTGTATTAGAAAACAGCTTAATCCCTAAAAAATGACCCATCTGTTAAGATGAGAAGACTGAAAGTATGTTTAATCTAACCATTCAACCCCTGGCCCAATTTCAAGTTCGTTAAACTCTCTTGTGGGATTTAATTATTTGCATCCACTTCAGATTGATTTTGAAATGACTATCTGAGATTTATAAATGTAGCTAGGTGGTTGCCCCGTCCAAGAACAGATATAAAGTTGAATTTAATAAACCAATTCAATTCGATACATTTTATTGTATTTTAAGCTGGGACTACTTATCATATGTTTAATTAAATTTCTACTTAAAATACTTTATTAAAAGTAATTCCAATTATATTACTTAAAATTAAAATTTCATATTCCAAGTATAAATAAAAAATAAACCTAAATAAGTGGAGTATCATTATTAAGTTTAGTAAAGCTATTTTTTTAAAAATCAAATTTGATTTATTAAATCCCTACAAAAATGTAGAGCTGATCTGTAGCTTTAAAATAAGCTATTGATATTAAGATCAGCTTAGTATTTGCAGATATATGTTGTTTTTAGTTTTATGTGTTTTTATAGTGAATTTAAATGAATTAAATTGAGTCTATGCCTTTGATTATGACGCAAGCCCAATTCCAGCACTTAACTATATACAGTAGTTTTAAAATCTATGGCGACAAACAAAATTAACTGAGATTTAAACAAAATGAATTCAGATTTAAACGAAATTGAAATGAATCCAAATCTATTGTAAATCAATATAAAATCATTTATTTTTAATTTTGTTTAAATCTGAGTTCATTTTGTTTAAATCTGGATTGTTTTTGCTTGTTGTCTTAGCTTTTAAAACTACTATATCTGAGCATCTAGAGCTATCATGTTTGGTACCATTTTGATTAGAACTGTCTGAAAAACAGATTTAGATACTTTAAATTCTATGAAAATCATTTAATGAATCTTAATGTCATTATTTGGATGATGGAATAGTAAGTAAGATAGACTATCAAATGATATGCAGCCACTTGAATTGTGTAATGCATCTGAGTGGAGTTTTATATTATTTCACTTTATAATTGTCAAGTATATACTTATAGGAAGTATAATAAACAAGATAAAGGGGAAAATCAAGAAGAGAATGATAATTTATTGGATATGTATTAGAGTATTATATAGTATCATGAGAAGCCACCTGTCATCCATGTACGTCATGGTGGTCATGAGGCTTGTCTAAGTAGTGTTCCTTTTAGGACTTGAAATGTTTGATCCCTGTAATAGATGGGCAAATGATAAGAGTGCCACCAATCTAATGGTTAGTTGGGAAATCATACAGGGAGTCACTTGGGGAATTTTTCCTGAGAGGGAGTAATCAAAGATGTTACAACATCTACCCCTGGGGTGCTAGAAGGAAGAACATTGGGAATTTTCTTGAGAGTTTCAGGGATTTGGGCTTGGTATTGATTCAGTTTTGCATTGGGTACAGGAAGTTGGGGGTTACATTGTGCTGTTCTTGCTTTTCACAGGAGGAGGTGGTCATGGTACATACACTTGAGTTCTGTACAAGTACCTATTCCCTTGATGAGATAGGTGTTATTTAGTTTGACTTCCATGGCAATGCCTGGTCCTCATAATCCTGGGTCCAATTTTTGCATGTCATGATTAATAACCCAGATCTTATCCCTGACTTGGAATTTTTCCTGTTGTAATGGGACAGCTTCTCTCAACCCTTTCTTTTTCCTTGTCCTCTTGGTCCTTCCTGGCGTGCTGTACGCCAGGGTCATTGTTGTCTGGCACTTTCTTGGGCAGAGGTAATTGTGGTCCTGACTTAGTGCTAACAATGGTGGATTTATGTCCATAGACAAGTTTTTATGGGCTTTTGCCTGTATTGCAGTTAACTTGTGTCCTGCACACCATAAGTGCAGTTAGCAACATGTCAACCCAGGCTTTTGGATTATTAGCAGATAACTTGCTGAGGGCTTATACAAGGGAACTATTTGGTCTTTCAACTTGTCCATTTGCTTGTTGGTGATAGGGGCTGGCTATGATGTGTTTTATTTCTTTTGGCAAGATAGATGTTGCTGGCAATAGCTTTAATTTTGGTTCCTCTGTCTGTGATTAGGAGTTCAGGTTTCCCAGACTTAGCTATTATTTCTTTGCCAATAAATCTTCTTGCATCATTGCCTTTGTGCTCTTTTGTGGCTTGTGCTACAGGCCATCTAGTTGCATAGTCAATATCTGTGATAACAATCTTTTGCCTTTGTTATTGCTGGGTACTGGTCCCACAATATCCAGTGATCACACTTTGGAAGGTTGGGTAATTGAAAATTGTATTGCTGGTTTGGGGATGCCTTGGATTAGGCTTACTTTCACAGACTTCACATTGATCTAGTACTTCCTTGATGTCATCCAGCATGTTGGGCTACCAGTAGCGTGTCTTGAGATATTCATGCAAGTTTCTGCTATGGGTGTGTCCCAGATCTGTGTGGCATCAAGGGATTGAATCAAAACTTTTGTTGACAGCAATTAGGGTAAAGTATTGCCATTTGATAATATGTGGTGTAGAGTACTTGTGGTGCTCTAAACTACAGATAGTAGGTAGTTAGTTGGTTGACTGACTAATACAATTGGTGCTAGGATAAGTATAAATTATTGGTTAGTTGGTATAGATAGGTACTATAAAAGTCAGAAACCAGACAGGTACTTTGTAGTAACAATTTATGAGGACCAGTAAGGACAACAAAGGGTTTGGAACAATAACAATAGCTATTGCTTAAAAGCAACTACTCAATTAGAGACTTAGATAGTCAAACTAGTTGGCACAATAGTTAGTGTATAGAAGACTAACCTTTGTGATCCCTACAGTAATAAACTCAAATAAATATTCAGTGGTGTAGCTTAAAAGAAGGGGTATAACATATATCTTTATTGAAAGATGAAAGTTGGCTTTAAATAGTACAACTTACTTGACAGATAAAAATAACTTGGTCATTACATGGAAAAAAGAAAGGAGGAAATGAGAGCTAAACATCAGGTGATCAGCTCAGCAATCCAGGAGGAGATGATAACAGCCCCAACAACACAAGGAGGTGATGGAGGGCTTAAACCTGGGGCTATTGGTTAATACCATGTGTTGTTTAACTAGTCAATTGATTAATTAACACTTTAGCTGGTGCATCTCTCAATCCAGAAGCTAGTTGGTATACTCAAAAAATGTGGAATACCTTCAAGTCAAAAAGACAAACAGTAACTCCTATGATTCCAGAAGTAACTAAATGGCATATCAGGATTAATTAATCAACTGGTGATGAGTTTCACTACAGTACCATATATGTTTTTAAATAGGTGCTTGTTCTTGAGGACTTTCTCTTGGATGTCTATTGGTGTACCAGGTGGGAACCCCTCTTGTAGATTCCTCATTATTAACATAGGTCAATTGGGGTCTTCATCAGTGCATAGGAGATGTTTAGGTATAGCCTTGATAGGGCATCTGTGGTAAGCATTTCCTTGCCTGGGTTGTATTCAATTATCATGGGGTACCTTTGTATGAGGCTCATCCATTCAGTTTTTCATCTAGATAGATGTTTTTGAGTCTTAAAGAACACCAATGACTTGTGGTTGATTAGCACTTTGAATATCTGTGCACCTTCCAGATAACACTATCACTTCATTAGAAAGCAGACAATAGCTATCAGTTCTTTGTCATGTATCAGATATCTTTGCTCACCATCAGACAGCTTTCTTGATTCATATACTACAGGGAGGAAATTCTTTTTTTGCAGTTTAAATTTGGAGTGCTCCTCCTATTGCGTAATCTGAGGGGGTGGTTTCTAATTGTACACTCTTTCACAATTTGGATATTGCAAAATAGGAGCAGTGGCCATTTGTTCTTTTAGTTATCAAAAGTGTTAATCTCTCAATGGTGTCTATACAATTATTTTTGTCTTGTCAGTGATTTCAGATAAGGGGGCAGTCAAGGCTCCCCATTCAGGGATGAATTTCCTAACATAGACTACCATGCCTAGAAATGTTCAAAGATCACTCTTATTTTGCGGTGCTGGTATGTCAGTTATGGCTTGTATCTTTTCTGGGCCCAGCTTAACCCTGTCCTGGCTGATAATGTGTCCTAAAAATGGGATTTCTGTTGAAAAGAAGTCACATTTTGAGGGTTTGACTATGAGATGGTTATCTTAATGGATGTGAAGGACCAGGCAGATGTCTTACCAATGTTGTTCCTTAGTCAGGCTGTATATGATTATGTTGTCAAGGTAGACAAAAGCCCTTTTTCCAATGTGATCTCTAAATACTTCATTAATAAAGGGCACAAAGGTACTTGGGGCATTTTTCATGCCAAAGTTGAGGACAACAAATTCAGACAAGCCATACTTAGTTATGAACGCTGTTTTGGGTATGTTCTCTGGCTTAACGTGGACTTGGTAATATCCTGCTGTTAAGCTGATCTTTGTGAAGAATTGGGACCCCCCAGGGTGTCAAAAAATCATCAATCAGGGTCAGGGGATACCTGTTATTAATTGTGACCTTGTTGAGCGCCCTGGATTCTGTGAAAAGGCAGAGTCCTCCATCTTTCTTTGCTACAAAAAAGACAGCCACACCAAAAGGGGATTTAGAGGGTTGTATGAGTTCTTTTTCAAGGGCCTTGTCTAGGTAGGTCTTTAGCACGCCATTGTCAGGATTAGCAATTTGCTCCCCCTTAAAACCTGGGGTCAAGGCTGGGATTCAAACCCTGACACTGAATCCCTGCAGGCTGCCAGCCCTAAGAACTGACAGGCCCACTGCCTGCGTTTTCCTAGGATTTAGCCACCTCAAGCTGATTCCAAGCATGATGCACTAGATGAGAATACCAGCCAAACCTTGGAAATAGAAGCAAAAATCAAAAGATCTAATTAGTTGCCTAATGGAGACAAAGAAATTCCTGCCATTAGCTTCATGAGCTTGAATCCAACACTAGTGGTTAATCAAGAGCCATCACTGGAAGAAAACACAGACCAGAAGCCCGCTCTCATGACAACACTTCAAGATCAGAAGAATTGAGCAACCTATTCTGAAGCTTAGACCAATAAGCAAATACCCAGCAGCAGAGTCATTTTACTGCTTCCAAACCCAAACGTCCTGGCCACCAGACCCCATATTTCCCAACTCTATGAGGATCCTCAGTTGAAAATTTTAAATTTTGGCAGCAGGGTACTATATATACCCATAGACCCCACGCTCCAAACTTATTGCCATTTTTGAATGAAGGTTGTGTCATATTGGCTTCCACAGCTATTACCTTATTTTATTTTTGACATCTATCAATTCAGCACAAGACCATACAGCCCTCCTGCCCGCAGATTCACGTCCACCAGGTATTTCTTTTGGCCCTGCTTATTTCATGGAGTATCCATTAAAGACTGAGTATAAAGACTATACCCCAAAAAGAACCTTGAACTATATCTCTTGGCCCACATAAATCTGCAGTTAGATACAAACAACAAGATCCCTGGATCCTATCAGAGCCCAAATTGTTTAGAGGCAAGTTCAACTTCTTGCCTGCCTAACAACTTGATATGAAACTGCCTGTGACCCCCAAGCTAATTCCCACATCCTCACCCAACCTCCCAACTGACCACACAATCAAGTTTCTTGGGATTGTGTACATTACCCTCACTGGGTGATTGACACAATAATTCCAGCCACTGGCCTGTGATCCTGGGTGGGGAAGTCCATGACCTACCTTATTGTCAGGGACTCACTTGAGGGGAAACAAGTTCCCAATCTAGTAGGCCAAGACCCCTATGTTAAGTCCTGCAATGACCAAACCAATGGGCACTGTGACCATGACAAGGGGGCCAAAGTGGCCCAGATAGGCAAATCTACCCATCATAGAGCTGAACTGACCCAACAGATAATACCCTTCCAAGTATGTCAACAGGTAGAAGGAATTGTTGAGTCTAACCAGCAAGGGTTCAACTGGAGGAGGAGGAGTGGTTGTACAACCATAATGGAACTTTCTTCCCCGGTAGCCAGAGGGATACTTGAATCACCCATTGGCCAGGGACTTCTTCTGGTGGGAATCATTGGGGGAGGAGTTGTGCCAGTCAGTGGTGGGAGTAGGGGTTTCAAGCCCCAATACAACCATAATCAAGAGAACTAGAAACCAGAACAGGTGTAGAATTCCTTTCATGATTTCAAATAAGGAATCAGAAGATAAGTGTGGGCAGATGTAGAGTAGAAATAAAGTCTTTATTGTTAGAACAAGGAGGAAGGATGAAAGTGACTCACTTAAATACCCTCAAAATGAAGGCTGGGACATTTAAAAGGTATTTAGAAAATAAGAGGGATTTACATGACACTTGTGATCAAAAGTAATACCTTTTTTAAATGCTGATAAAGATGGAGCTTAATAATATGAATAAAAATATAGTGGGAATAGAGGCTCCAGGAATAAGCCACAAGACTGATCATAATTAAGCAATGTGCTAGCAGGAACTCATTTAAAATTAAGTACAGAGCTTGACAAAAAGTTGTGTAGAGCAGGTCCCCAATTGTCCATCACAGTTTAACCAACCAATCAGAAATCCAGCGGTAAGTGACGTTGTCCTTTAAACTACTAACCTTTTCAAATTCAATTTGAGTCTTGAAAGCAAAAACCAAATGAATTGGATTAACATAAATATGTAATATATGTGAACTGTTTGAGTTTTGACTAACATTAACCTTGTACTTAGGGTTCTGGGTTTGATCCCTGTCTGGTTCAATCCCAGTTTTAACCTTGGTGTCTAAAAATTGGTTTCTGGTTTCCTTGGCTTTTATGTCTTGACCAGAGGTCTCCAAATAATTGATGTAGTCAGGTAAAAAATCCCTGAAACTTATAAAGTTAGCCCTGATCTTGTGGTGGGCCCTACCTGCTAAACCTAAAGCTTGCACGCTTCCTGAAAACAACAGGCCAGCCACACAAGGTTGGATCCCTGAAAAAGATAGTATAGATCAGAAGAAGATGAGGTCCCTCTAAACAAGAAAGGAAGAGAGAGAGTACCCAAGAGTCCAGAATCCCAGTCAAGCCCAGATGAATCAAGCCCCAATGAACCAAGTCCATCCCTGTCTAAGAAGCCCAAGGATTCAACTCCAGATGATCCCCCTCCACCGCCCAATGAATATGCACCTCCATCCTCCTCATCAAGTATCAATAAAGAAGATCCCAATGATTACCTGTATGCCTACCATCAAGCACCAATCAGCCCAAGGGGATCCCCTAAAAGTTCACAATATATGTAACGTCAAAGGAGAGTTTAAGCTCCCAAAGAAGTTCCTTTGGGTTTCCCATTAATGTCTGTCAAAGGAGGTGCAAGTATAGTCTGTGATGGCTATGTTTTCAATTACAACAATCAGAAGAGAGCAGGAAGAAGCAAGCATAATGTGTGTGAATATATAAGCTGGGCTGGCAGGACCAACACAGAAGGATGGGGTAGATTCACTAGTGAAACCAGCCAACCCACATGCAACGCTTCAATCATTATCATTGAAAGGCTTCTAAAGCAGTATCTCTACCAGACGGTTTTAGTTACTGGGGATATCACGGTCTCAGGTCCAGCAGCTAAGGCCACTAAACACCCAAGTAACCAGAACCTGAAGCACATCCAGGGCTGCAGTAGGTTAGTAAAGTAAATATGTGACAAACACTTAGATCTATGCTATTGTAAGAGATCTACCATGGTCCATGGAGTTAGTCTTGACAGACAAGTTCAAGATGAAAAATAGAGATGAGGTATTTCTTTTCAGCATGACAGGCTACATCAGAAGCAAGAACTATATACTATACTACATAGCAGATCTTAAAGGATCTAAGAGATTCAGAGGCATGGTTATGAGACATACCTTTGCTGTATGCCCCTGCATTTTTACCAGCTATGGGTTTTACATTCCCACATTGAAGGCAATGTACTCCCATTTGCCTACTTTCTTCTTTCTAGGGAAATAGAAGAGATCTACAAAAGGGCCTTTGAAATTCTTCAGGAGGGAATCAAGGCCCTATCCAGTAATAAAAAGAGTCCCCCTGACCATAACACTAGAGCCAATTCAGATGATAAAGAAAATGATGAAGCCACCCTTGCTGCATAACAAGAAGCTCACAATAGAGCTCTTTGCCCCTCAACTATAATCATGAACTATGAAACTGCCCAGTATAACGTTTTTGTAAATACCTTTGACTGAGAGGTCCAGGGGTGTTTTTCCTTTATTGACAGGCTGTTAATAGGAAGCTAAATGGTCAATCTGAGCTCATCAAGCTCCACTGCCTAGATACCTCAGGAAAGTTCAAGTTCTTAATTCAGAAATTTGTAGCACCAGTCTTTTTAAAGCCAGAGCATACTGTGCAAGCCTTTAAACTTCTTTTCCAGGATCCATATACCAAGAAGCATGATGGTGCCTTCTACCCTTTCATTAAATATTATGAGTCATAGTGAATTGGATGTAAGGTCACCAAGCGCTGAAGCAAGCCCAGAGCCAAAGCCAACTGAAACTGTTACCAGGCAGTTCTTAAGGATGTGATGAAAAATACTTCATCTTTGGAGGGCTGACAGAGGAATATCAAGTACTCCTTTGGAATCTTGCACAGATACAACATTTTCTATGAGCACCTCAAAGTTCAACATGGGAAGACTGTTGCATCCATCAGAGATATTGAGAACCACCCATCCAAGAAGAAGAGAACCACCAAAAAGAACCAATATCAAGAGAAGATCAAGGATTTTGTCAAGGCCAAATTTAAATTTTCAGAGCTTGGGGAATATCAAGAAGATTGCCACAGTTCTTAATGGCAAGCAGGCAATCACAGTCTAGCTTTTGATTAAATTTATTGAGTATTTTCTAATCCTGTATATAGTTCTAACTTGTTCAGTAATAATATTTCCTTATAAATAGATAGTCTAAATCATTTATAAGTACTTTATAACAATTTTCTTTAAAAAATATTGAGGGTCTGGATGTACAAGCATTCTGGCTACCACTAACCTACTTAACATCCAGCCACCGCCTGATTTGGTGCCCCTCCAATATACCTATAAATTCACTGCCACCTCTGGCCTTGGATTGAACTGTTTTCCCCCGCCGCACCAAAAAAGGGCCAAAAACAACAAACAAGCCATTAAATTCCCTAGAAGATTTAGCCCACACTCTTGATGAGAGATTTGTTCTGGCCTACCCTGCAGATCCCCCAGCTTTGGTTGTCCCGGCTTGCAAAGAAACGCTGATCAATTTGGATTGTTTGTTATCATGGTGTTGTCCCCTCTTAAAAATTATCAGGAATGGCCAATTAAATGATGTCACATCAACAACCAGAAAATCAAGTGAATCCCAAATGCCTGGGTTGGATTTTAACCAATCAGGTGGATCTGCAGAAATTAACTTGAAACCTTCCAGTGACCCTGGTCTTGTCCAGCAAAATTTCTCCCCCTGCCAATCAGATGCAACCCAAAGTGGTCATGTGCCCATTTCCTAGCAATCTCTCCCTTTTTACAAGGTCAGGGGACTTTGTGTCCCCTGCTTGTCAATTCTCAATTATTAAAGACATAGGTTTTGCTACCAGCACTTTGCCATTAAAATTCTTAAAGTAGTGGACTCTGTTGGTGTCCCCCTAGAGTTTAAACCAAAGTGTTAGTCATTTTAGAGTTAAGTATTACCTTGTTGTCCTCCTGCTTTAACCCAGCCATCTTTTTGAAGTCCCTTTTTGCCTGGCTTATCATTTAATTGTTACACCAGCAGTTCACGCTTTCAAAAGCACTACTTGAACATTAAAATTCATTTAAAAACTATTATAAATCTTACTTTAAGATATAAATTTTACTTGAACTTTGTTGGTTTCAAACCTGCTTTGCATTTTTCATCCTACCAAGCCACCCAAAACTATTGTCAAGGCGTCCAGGAGTTGCCTTCCGCCTCCCACCCAATTTCCTCTTGTGGCAGCCTTCTCCATCAATTTTCATTAGTTTGGAAAGCCAAAAATTGTACCAAAAAATTCCAAATTTTGAAGGCTATCCAATTATGATTCTCCCTATCATAAAATTTGCAGTTTTCACTTTGGCTCCTTGTTTGATTCTACTCTGGAAAACTGCTCCTGATCTGTGGTCCCAATTCTCTGCTTCTGCCTGCCTTGTGGGAGACAACCCCTATAGTCTCTTGTGTCTCCTGGGTGAGCTTCTTGTTTCAGGTGAGACCATTGTCAAGAGCCTGACTTGTGATGACCTAGAACTCTCCACTGCAGATTTCATCATGCCGGCTCTCACATTAGAGGTGGCATTGATGCCTACTACTCTTGGTTTGGACAAAGGTCCCCAGTGCCCCTTTTGGCTCCTGTGGAGTTGCCTCATGCTCCCACCCGTACACCCTGGTTACTCACAGGGCTGGTGCTGATGGGGTTGAATGTGTACTTACCTCAGCTATCCCCTGCGTCCTTGCTTTGGTCCCCCCTCCAAGCAGCCATACCAGTACTCCACTGGGTGGCATCCTGGTGGTTTGTTTTGCCAGGATGAGAGCCAAACTTAGTTAGTTTAGCCCCCCTCTCTCACAATATTGTTCAACATACCAAGAATGGTAACCAAGCAATATCACATGACTGTCCAAGTATCCAGTGGCTTGAACCCATCCTGCACATGACCAACCCCTAGGTTTGATCCAACTAAGTCTCTACCACAGTCAAGTCTATATAAGTCTAAAGTATTATCCAATAAAATATACTTCTCTTCTTTCCTAATTCCATATCTGAAGTTTCCCCAAAAGGTGCTCTTTATCACTGGTAGCAGCTACAGGGTTTTGACCACGCTCATGAAAGAGAAAATGACTGACCAAAACCCACCCACCTTTGCTCACATACTCAACTAGGCCACATCCCAGGAGACCTGGAAAACGTACTTCCGCGCCCACAACATTGACAAAGATATACCTAGTGGATGCACCATATTTGAAGGTCTGGTCATTCCCAAAGCATGCACCAAGATAATTCAATACAGTCACTCTCTTCAACCACAAACAAACGCACAACCACCTATCACAGGTGAAGCTACCAACACCAAATACATTGGTATTGACAAGTTTTTTTGGTAAAAACAAAGAAAACTACATCAACTGGCTAGACTACCCAGCCGCTAAACTCTGCACCAGCCGCATCCCTCATGAAAAATGGGTCCAGGAAGCCAGCAAGCACCTTTACAAGGCCACAGCTAACTGGTTTGCCACCTGGGTTGGCTCACAAACTGACAACCAGCTTGGCAACTGGGAAAAGTTCAAAGCGGACATCACACACAATTTCTGCATCACAGAATCTCTCCAAGACATTGCAATCCAGCTCAGCAATCTTCCTCAGAAAATCACTATCACGGCCTACATCAACAAGTTTGAGGAAACACACCACAAAATCCAAAACCCAGTACCAGCTGTCAACTTTCACATTAGAGCCTCATTCATCAAAATAATGAAACCCTCTGTTGTTGCCCTCATCTGCCCAGAGGCCAATACCTCCATGCCCGAGCTCATTGCAGAAGCCAAGCACGCAGAAAAACGCAAAACATGGAATATGCTGCATACAATGGCAACAGCAACCGCTCCTCAACTGGCAATGGCAGAGAAAACTCCAATGGCAACAAACGCAAAAACACCAATCATAGCAACAGCAACTCCAATTAAAACAATGGCAATTGCAGCCAAAGCGCAAACTGCTCCTGTCCCAAGAAAGAGGACACCACCAAAGTAAACAATGCTGAAATAGCAACCTGCTATGAATCTGACCCCACATTCTCTGACCTTGAAGGTCTCAAAACAGAGGAACAGGGAAAAGAGGAGGGGGAACAGGCTTAAGTGCCCCTGTCTTCCCTCAACTTGACAAGAAACTGTACCAAGGCACAAACTTTGCTGCTTGCATCCCACATGTCCTGCAATCCTCCATTTTTATGAACATAAAATTAAAGATTGGTCACAACTTCTTGTCTACCCATGCACTTACAAATCACATACACATAAAATTTTATTTGACTCTGGTGCACAACACACCATGTTTAGCAAACTATTTGTAACCAAGTACAAAATACCAGTTGTCAAATCCAACTTCAAATACGCCATAATGTCAGATAAATCAAAAGTGCTACTCAAAGGCAAAACAACTCCCTTCAGAATTGACCTCCAAGGCATACAGACGTCCATCAAAGGACTCTTCATGAACAGCATAAACTACAACATTGTAGCAGGCATAGACTGGTTCACCCAAGTGAACCCCAGCGTATGTTGGAAAACAAAAACCATGACCATCTGCCGTAAAAGTTGCAGCAAAGGGTTGCTAGTTTCTACAAATAGTTAGTCAGTAACCTAATTCTTAATAATATACCTGTTGATGATATAGTGACAGCCTATGAAGGACAGAAGAATAATAAGGTGTATAGACAAACTGGTATTTATTTAGATAGCATCACACTTATATAGTGTAAGGCAGGGGAATTTTCACCAGAGGCAGGGAGGCACAGAAAGAAGGACTTCCCAAATGGAGGAGAGTGGAGTGGCACAGTTAAAAGTCCCGCGCAAGAGAGCAACCACTTCCTTGCGGCTTTCCTTAAGGAGGTAGATATAAATAACTTAGTTGTTCTATTTGTAATCCTGGAAGTGAAGCCTGTGCCTTGTGCGCAATTGAAAGGCAAATTAAACACCCGTTTTAGGCGCGTTTTAAACGTCTTTATCACTAGTAGAATTGGGATGCAATAGCGCAATTGTTCCATTGCTTAATCCCTAGATGGACAACTTTACGTCTAATCCATTCAGGATCTGCAACATTTCCCTCCACTGGATTAGACAACAGGTTTAAAAATGGCTGGCGTCTCAAAGTGATGGCTATGGTGAACAGTTCCTCTAGAAGAGTCACAAGAAGAGTCTTGAAGAAGGTGCAAGTGGTAATTCCAAAGAGGCACAAGCATACCAGGCCAGTGGAGGTAGTGAAGACAGCAGAGAAGCAAGTAGTCCTGCATGATGTGGACGGCAGCTATCTGGACTTGGGGGTTCACTTAGATCAGCTACTGGTGCCTCAGCTGGCCTTAGGGGGAACAGACCCATTGTTTGCTGCATTGTTCCTAGCTTTGAGTGAGCCCAGGGAGGTGACAGGAACTGGGTTGCAAAAGGGTAACAGTATCCATTGGCAGTTCTCCATGCGGGCGGCAGAAGAATACTTGGAGGCTCAGCTGAAGGAATTCTAATTTGAGGGTCAGGGTCTTTCAGTCTTGCAACAGGGGACGGTATCCAACATAGTGAAGTCAGTCCTTTGCGCTTGGGCAACACCTGGGGTTACTGAGGCTCAGCCAGTCAGTTGGAAAACCTCTGACAATTTGAGCAACGTCTTTGGCAAGCCTTTCAGGAAGTGTTGAAGTCATACACAGTGGAGGGGACTGCCCATCTGGTGCCAATGGTGATGGCCAGCAACCTTGTTCTTAGAGGAACCAACCGCTGTGATACCAAGTGGGAGGAGAACATGGGGGTCTTCCTTGAGTGGGCCTTGTCTGTATTCTACGGGGTGGGTGGTCAGGTCCCAGTAGAGTATGCCCTTTGTGAGAGTCTTCTGTGGGACTGTATCTTCTTGGGGTCGCCTTTCCTGTGGACATTGGGGTTAATTGTGTGTCTTGCTTGGTGGGGGTTTGTTGCCCAATCCTTGATCATCAGCTTTGTGGATCTGTAGGCAACCAGTTGTGTTTCTTGGCTGTCATTCAGGTGGTAGAACAGTTGGTGCAATACTGGAAGAGTCTTATCAGTAATCCAATAAACACCTTGTTCTTTTATTCTTATTCCTCATACTTTGGTGCAACACTATTGCAAACAGGACAACATCCCATGGAATTTTTTAATTAGACTCTTGTTTTTTTGGGTTATTGTCCTCATTGGGGCTTACTCTTGGTCACTAGGAGCAGCACACATATAATGAGCGTGTACTCTAGTGATCAATTGCCCAGAATGGGGCTCCTTAAGGGTATAGGAGTTGGGGCCGGTCTTCTGGATAATTTGAACTGGGCCTTGCCAAAGGGAAGAAAGTTTGGATTTGCAGTTGTACCCTCTATTGCTGAAGAAGTAGACTGAGTCTCCTACCAGGTAAGTGGGTAAGGCAGGGAGTTTGGATGCAGCTTGTTCTAGGTCCTGCAACTTATGGTTTAAGTTTACAGTGTAGTCCTCTGATTGCAAGCAAATAAGACTTTGAACCAGCTTGTTGAGGTACGCCTCTGGGGACATAGCCAGGCTGGGCTTTACCAAGGAATATATTAAAGGGGGAGGTCCTGGTTGCTGGCCGTAGAGCAGCTGGAAGGGTGGCTTGCCAGTGGCCTGATGGTACCCAATGTTGTATACAAAGGTGGCCGCAGGCAGGAAGGTATCACATTCAGTCTCATGTTGGTGACTGAGTTTCTGGAGTATCTGGACCAGGCTCCCATTAGTGCGCTCTACCATGACATTTGTCTGTGGGTGATAAGGAGTGGATAGTGTCCCACAAATTCCCATCAGTTGGTTGAGGCAGGGGATGATGTAAATGGTAAAGTTGGTACCATTGTCTGTCAGCAGGATCCGGGGGCAACCATGTTTGTATATGATATTCTCCAGGATGAATGTGGCTGTCACCAGTGCAGATTGATTGGGAATTGCATTGGCATCTACCCATTTAGTCAGATGGTCAACCGCCACAATGATAAACTTGTTGCAACTGTTGGTAGCTGGCAGGGGGCCCACTACGTCAATGGCTACAGTGTGGAAGGCAAACCCAGGGCGTACCAGTCTGTGTTGAAAAATGGCAACCTTAGGCCTCTCAATGTTGCAATCATGACAGTTGGCTAGCGTATCCACTACGTCAGTGTGCATTCCTTCCCAGAAGCAGTGTTGCTGTAGCAGAGCTAACATCTTCTGTATGCCACCATGGCCAGTAGTCTTGTGAGTGGCCACCACTGAGTCCATGCATAGGGATGGGCGTATGTAGGGTAGCCAATAGTCTCCACAAAGCTTCAGGAGTTGTCTCTTAGAGACCTTGGTATCAACAGTTAGCTTCTTGAGAGCTCTCTGTATCTCTACCGGCTCCTCCCCCCCACAAAGAAGGATCCTCCATAATCTTGTCATAGAGAATGTCAGCCATGGGGGATACTAAGGCAACAGTGGGAAGGCGGGAGAGACAGTCAGCATTCTGGTGGGCTGCCCTGGCTTGATGAATGATCTCGTAGTCATAAGCCTGAAGTTTAATGGCCCAACACGCCAGATGTCCTTCGGGGTCCTTGAGGGTCTTTAGCCATTGCAAGGAGGCATGGTCTGTTACAACTGTTGTAAATTGCACTATTAATGCTATTTTGATTTGCCCTTCAAATATTGATAGTTGCAAAGATTTGAATGGTTTTGCCTTTGATTTTGGAAATCCCTTGCCTTCTGCAAATGGGTCTGGTTCAATATCCACCCATTCCGGATTATTGTACCTTTCTGTGGTTGATCCTGGTATGACCTCATCCCAGCATGACCCCCTCAGCCACTCTGTCTTCCTATTGAGTGATCCCCGCTTCTTGTCAACTATTTAAAGTAGAATCATTACTACTAATAAAGACAAGTTTACCCACATTTGTGTTGGCTTTTATAATCTTCAATCTTTTCCTGTCCTTTCTGCCAAAAGGACTTTTACATCTTGTTTTCCAGGAAATTAAGGTATGTGCCCTTAATTTTGCCCTGAAGGCTAACCCAAGGCTAGCTTTGAACCTCAAATCTTTTGTAATAAAGATTTCCTGCCATGTCTTCCAGGATGTTGTCCCCTGGAGCCAAACACAACAAAATGGTGCTCACTACAGGGGCTGCAAGCCCCTTGGTTACCCTGTTCCCACGCGCATTCTCTGGTTCCTCTCCCTTTGTTTCTGAAGTACCATATCAACCTAAAGTTTCTAGTCTCCTCTAGAAGAAGACATTACCAATGCTCCTGCAAATCCTATGGTACTGGTTCTGTCTTCTGGGCCCTCATGGGCCCCCTTCCTGCTTTCTCTCTCAACTATGAGCAAGCCTGTGCTGCCGCCCGCTCCCTTCTTCACTCTGGAACAGTAGCCATGCACTCTATCCCTGGTCTCCATCCCAGGTACGCCTCCAAAGACCTGTACTCCTTCCTTTTGGACTTTGGTCTCCCCCGCATTGATGGAATTCATGGATACAATTAGCGTGTTGGTTAACCAGTTCATCTAACCTGCCCTAGTTCACCACCAACTGGCCTTGGGATCCCAGAATCAACTTCTAGATGTGGTAGCCTCTGCCGTCTCAAATAACCACGCTCAAAATGTGGCCTACCAAGAATAGTCATACAGTATCTTTGCTTGTATTTCTGACAACCAGAGCAACTTGTTGGCGTCACAGAAGTAGTTAATCACCTCCCTGAATTCCCTTTGTTACTTGCTCCCTGGATACATAAAAGATCAACTATGAAAATTGGATGAACATCAGGCAGCCTGGCGTGAGCAAATTGAGGCTTTTCTGCTTAATCATTGGAAGGATTTTGAGACTCTGATTAGTGAACTCAATCAATTCAGGGAGCATGTCAACTCACAACTCAAATTGATAGGAGCTCATGTCAATACTTGGGGCCGCCACCTGCAGCATCGATATGGTCTAGATAAGGCTGCACTAGGCGACACTCTATACCAAGTGCAAACTTATATGGACAACTGGGTGGCCTCTATTGAGGTGACTCCTCCTGCTCCTCCTGTTAAGACCCCTTCTGATTTTGAAACCAAAGTATGGGAGGCCATTGCTGAGCTCAAGGCAACCACTAGACGCCAAGCTTCTGTGCAGCCTCCCCCTCCAGCCAAACCTATGCCTGACCCTTGTATTGCCTCCCTCACTGATCAGGTGGCTACCTTACAAGGTGAAATCAAGTACTTAAGACAAAGCCTCTCAAATTCTGAAGGTTTGTCATCTGAATCTGATGATGAAGACAAAGGTGATGTTGTTAATACTCCCGCTCATGACAATCATGGTTGTTGCCCTGGATTAGAAGGTCAACCCCGGGTCCACTGTGTGCGTGCTCTAGATCAACTTGTCAAAGTGACAAATGATGTAGCTGATAGACAGGACGCGTCAGAAAGAGAGGTCCAAAACCTCTCCTGCTTTACAGAGACTCTAAATGGACAAGTCGCCCCCTTGGTTGCTCAGACCACCTCCCTGGCTACCTGTGTCAATGGGATTGCTGGCACCTTGGCAGTACAACAAATTAAGATTGATGAATTTGGGACTGCTGCCACAACTGCCCAAGACATTAGTGGGCAAAATAGCTCTACCTTGGACACTTTAGATGAAAGCCTTTGACTTCTCTGGGCTAGAAAGCCTACTGCTGAATCCAAGTTTGATGGCAACCCTCACATTAACGTCCTCAACCCTGGTGAAAACAGCCAGTCCTTGTTCTTGTGCATTGATCTGAATTGTAAGCCAACCTTCAAGCAGATATTTGATCCCAAGACCCCAACCATTGCTGCTTTTCTGACCATTTACAAAACTGCTATGTGTAGGGCTACTGTTAAACTCAAGAAGGAACACATCCTTACCTGCCTCCATCCCACTTGCCAGGAAGTTGTGGTCTCTGATCTCCCTTCTATTGTCACTTGGGAGGATATGAAGCGCCTCCTTATTGAAGAGTTTGGAGGAGACCTCAGTTTAGAAGTCAAGAAAGATGCATCTATGCATATTGCTTTCAAACCCAAGGAGACCCTGGCTGAGTTCGCAGATTGTTTCTACATTGAAGGCCAGCAGTTAATTACTAGTTGACAGTTAACTCCCCGGGAAGCCTAATCAGCTTGTTCAAATGCTTTGAAGGTGAACCATCTTCTATGTCTACACTTTAAGGCACACAAGGCTTCACTCACTTCCATGAAGAGTATTAAGACGCTCTTACAAGACATGCATTTGACCCATGGGGGTACAGTGGTGCGTGAGAACAAGGCCAATAATGCTGGGACCACCTCTTGTACGCTGCGTATTATAACTCTCGGTACTAGTGAACAGGCTAAGAGACGGGGCTGTCATAACTGTGGCCAGATTGGACACCACTTGCGCACTTGTACTAATCCTCAAGTGGAAGGTTGCAATCCCAAGGAGCAGGCGGGAAAAGAGAGGTCAGCTTAGAAACAGAGACGCTCTCTGCTGACCAATCTCCCCCGTCTTCCCCTGATCCTCCGTCTGATGAGGAAGCTCCATCTTCCTCTGGCCCAACTATTCTTCACCTATTCCACAATCTCTCCAGTAATTCAGACCCTGAAGATTCTGATAGTGAAGAATCTGATAGTTATGGCTATTCTGTTCTGGCTGTTCCGGAAACTGTCTCTGTCCTGTACAAGCTTTGCTCTGGGAAGACCTCCACCACATCTCAAGTACCTTCAAGTGAAGCCAAAGCCAAAGCCATAATGGCTTGTCCTTACTTAGCCCAGGCCCATTGACCTCCCGTCTTGGTTGATTCTTCTGAGGAAGCAGCCAAGCTAACTGAAGCTCTCTTCCAAAACAAAACTGTATCTCTCCCACTTCAGACTGTGTATAAGTAGATTCCTGCCTTAAGGTGCATGTTAGCTAAATGGGAAAATGAGCTAGAGGCTGTGCAAAATGTGTTGGCAGTCTTGCCTCCCTTTGGGAAAGATACAACCCGCATGAAAGTATCAATCCAAAAGGTTAAAATCAAAGCCATCCTGGACACAGGTTCTCCAGTCAACGTAGTATCTTCAAAACTAATGAAGAAACTTAAGCTGGACCCTGACCTCAACTACACTCAGTTGTATGGTACAGCTGGCATGGCACAAACTTGGGCCATTGGTGCCTACTCTGCTCTACCCATGAGGTTTGGTAAACTCCTCATTACTTCCCCCGCTGTAGTCCTTGAGAACAAAAGCTATGATCTCTTGGTTGGTACACAATTCCTTTGAGAGTATAACAGGATTGTAAACTTGCAAGATGGATATCTTTTGCTCTTAGGGTATGAGGTCCCTTTGATTTTTGAGGAACCTCTGCACCTCTCAGGAAAACGTCTTAAAACTTGCGTGCTTGAGTATCCCACGGGTATCTTATCTCTCAAGTATAGGACTCACTCCTCCAACATGCGCACCCCTCCTCCTTCCTTTCCTGCGGAAAAAGGGGTACCTTTTCTTGCCCCTGCGGCTATCAACCTTCCTCTGGGCTCCAAAGTGGTGATTGATTCTCAGATTTCTTACAAACTACCTGAAAAGTTGTTCTTGGAACTCTACTCACCTGAATCCCTATGCTGTAGAGAACCACACCTGTGTCCAGGGATTCTAGATTGAACCCACAAAGAGCCTGTACAATTATTGCTTACCAACCTGACGGCCCTGCCCATGCAGGTGACCCAAGGCCAGGTTATAGGGCATGGTTGTATACTGGGAGCAGAACAAGTGGCTTCCCTCTACCCTTTTAGAACTTTTAGTGATTTCAATCTACCTGAAGACAATTTCCAAGTTCTCTCCTTATTCACTGCTGCCAACTTCCCCCAATTGTCTCCTATCCAACAAAAAGACGTGTTGGACCTGCTCAATCAGTTTAGCAACATCTTTGCCTCTGGACCTACAGACTATGGCCTAGCTAAAGGGGTCATCCACCAGATTGATACTGGTGATGCACCCCTTTTTGTGCCAAACCATACCGCCATAGTAGAGTAGAGGATGCTCAGGTATCTAAGGAGCTTAAGCAGCTCTTAGACGCTGGGCTACTAGCTCCTTCTCAGAGCTCTTGGGCCTCTCTGTTACTGATCCTCAAGAAGAAGGATGTAGGAAATCACCTTGTAATGGACTACCGCCGCCTGAAATCTCTCACTAAGAAAGACTTATACCCCTTGCTCAGAATTGACACTGCTCTCAGACGGCTGGGTGGTTCCAAGTTTTTTTCAGCCATGGATCTAACCTCTGGATACTGGCAAGTTAATTTATCTCCTGAAGATAGAGAAAAGGCTGCGCTTATCACCTCAGAAGGCCTTTTTGAACCCACTTGTATGCCCCAAGGACTCTGCAATGCCCCTGCTACATTTTAACGGGCTATGGACTCCATCCTACAAGATCTAAAGCTCTCTTGTGTCCTCATGTACCTTGATGACATCACTGTATTCAGCGCTACCTTTACTGACCACTTGGAAAATCTCAAGGCTGTCTTCATCAAGATCTGAAAGGCTGGCCTGAAACTCAAACCCTCCAAATGCTCTTTCTTCAAGGAACGTCTTGAGTTTCTAGGACATGAAGTCACTCAGACTGGAATCCGCCCCATGAATAACAAGGTGGAAGCCATTGACAAGATGCTACCTCCCACAAATCTTTGAGAAGTACAAGTATTCCTTGGAATGATGGGCTACTACCAACAATTCATTCCTGACTTTGCTGAACTGAGTGAACCCCTTGTCTAATTGCTTTGCAACATCCCCTTTGAGTGGACTGACAGCCAACAACAAGCATTTGAAGCGCTGAAGGCCAAGCTCAAGGAGGCTTTTATCTTAGTCTATCCTGATTATGATAAAGAGTTCATCTTGTATACTGAAGCTAGTGGAGTAGCTGTAGGTGCTATCCTTGCCCAACTTGACAATGAAGAAGTAGATTGACCTGTAGCATACTCATCAAGGGTCCTTAATAAGCACAAAAAGAACTACAGTGTCACTGAGAAGGAATGTTTAGCAGTACT
This sequence comes from Entomophthora muscae, assembly GCA_014839935.2. Taxonomy (NCBI): domain Eukaryota; kingdom Fungi; phylum Entomophthoromycota; class Entomophthoromycetes; order Entomophthorales; family Entomophthoraceae; genus Entomophthora; species Entomophthora muscae. The sequence goes on from QTSX02007303.1 coordinate 104,394, forward strand.
GCATGCTGTGAAACAGTTTCAGCATTACATCTATGGAACCCACTTCACGGTAGTCACATATCACTCCTCCCTCAAGTGGTTACAACAGCTAAAGGAACCTGAAGGTCGGCTAGCACGTTGGGCTCTACATCTGCAAGGGTATGATTTCACAGTAGTATACCGTCCTGGGGCCCAACATCAGAATGCTGATGGCCTGTCTAGGATGCCAATCCTGGCCATTCATCCCGCTGATGCTGATTGACTATACAAGCTAATAGGATATCCTGACTCTTGGACCACTGAGCCCAAAGATATCTGCCTGGCTCTACAGACCCTATCCAAGGACACCATAATTTGTGATAAACAACTCTTCAAGATGGTTAGCAATGCCTACCTACCCTACGTTTGCCCTAGCATGAGGATAGCCATCATCCTCCAAGCTCACATTGACACTGGCCATGGAGGCATAGCCAAGACTCATGACTGGTTGTGCAAAAAATTCTACTAGGAAAATATGAACCTTTTGATCCCTGATGTCCTTGCCTCCTGTCATTCCTGTCAGCTCCAACGTCCTTGTCCTTCCCAATGCCAGTTCCAACTCATCCATCCAAAACATGCCTTCCATACGGTGAGTATTGATGCTGTTGGGCCCTTCCCCGGTCTAGGTTAGGATGTTGGTTTATTTTGGTTGCTATAAACCACTTTAGCAAATGAATTGAAGCCAGAGCAACAAAATATATAACGGCTAGGACCACAGCTACTTTCTTGCTGCAAGATATCTTCTACCAACATGGCTGCCCTAAAGTCCTGCTCTCAGACAATGGCATCAATTTTAATGCTTGCCTCATCACCTCTATTGTTGAAGCTATGGGGACTCATCAGTCATTCTCTGCGCCATATAAACCCTCCACCAATGGAACTGTCAAATGAGCAAACTCAACTCCAGTATCTATCATGAGAAAACTCACACTCTCTGACGCTGCCAATTGGGACATGTTCCTCCCTGCTGCCCTCTTTGCCTACCGCCTTAGTAGACACTGGGTGACTAGTCAATCCCCTTTTGCTATGCTTTATGGACAAGAGTCCACTACCCCCTTAATCTTGGGACCTCCTCTGATTGAGTATGATACACCTGCAAATCCTGAGGCCCACATGAAAGATCTAACCAACCGTATCATTGACATCCAGACAACCACCTACTCCACTGCTTATAAGGTTAAGGCTTTGGAGCTCTCTCTATCCAATGCTGCTAGAGCCCCCCTCCTCAAAAACCAAGTAGGCAATCTAGTTCTCTACTACCAGAATTGTGCAGGTGGTAGAGCCCAAAAGCTGGATTCCCTCTGGATTGGGCCCTGTGAGGTTACCTTCAAAAAAGGCTTCAAGTACACTGTGAAGCTACTATCATCTGGCCGTCCCTTTGTCCGTGTCCACTCCAAATTCCTTTGAAAGTATCAACTCCCTCTGGCCAATCTTGAGGGGGGAGATGTTGTAAATTGCGCTATTAATACTATTTTGATTTGCCCTTTGAATATTGATAGTTGCAAAGATTTGACTGGTTTTGCCTTCAAGTTTGGAAATTCCTTGCCTTCTGCAAATGGGTCTGGTTTAATATTCACCCATTCTAGATTATTGTACCTGTCTGTGGTTGATTCTGGTATGAACTCATCCAGTGTGACCCCCTCAGCCACTATGTCTTCCTATTGAGTGATCCCTGCTTCTTGTCAACTATTTAAAGTAGAATCATTACTACTAATAAAGACAAGTTTACCCACATTTGTGTTGGCTTTTATAATCTTCAAGCTTTTCCTGTCCTTTCTGCCAAAAGGACTTTTACATCTCGTTTTCCAGGAAATTAAGGTATGTGCCCTGAATTTTGCCCTGAAGGCTAACCCAAGGCTAGCTTCAAACCTCAAATCTTTTGTAATAAAGATTTCCTGTTGTGTCCTCCAGGATGTCGTCCCCTGGAGCCAAACATGACAACAACCATGAAATGTACCCCATGGAGATAGACTCTGAATTGTTTGTAGGAGTATATCACAGCCAGAAACTCTTGTTTGGTGACAGTGTAGTTCCTCTTATGAACGTTAAGCGTACATGAGCAGTATCTAACAGGGTGTTCAAGTCTGTCGGAGTCCAGTTGGGAGAGAACACCCCCAATTGCTGTCAGACTAGCATCTGTATGAACCACAAACGGCTTAGTGAAGTCAGGGTAAGCTAGTAATAGGGCTGCAGTCAGTGTTTCTTTCACGGCATTGAAGGCAGATTGGCACACTGGACCCCAGAAGAATTCCTTATCAGCATGGAGAAGCTGAAAGAGGGGGCGCCCAGGGAGGCAAAATTAGGGATGAATTTACAGTAGTACCCAGACATCCCCAAGAAGACCTGCATGTCCTGCTTATTGGCCGGGATCTGCATTTGCTCAATGGCTTCCAACTTCAGAGGTACAGGGCGGATTTCATCTTGGCTAATAATGAACCCCAAGAACTCAAGATGCTCCTTAAAGAAGTTGCACTTGCGTGGCTTGAGCTTGAGATTAGCTACAAGTAACCTCTGGAAGACTTCCTCCAAGTGTTGTAGGTGATCATTAAAGGTTCAGGAGAACACATTAATGTCATCCAGGTAGATTAAGACACTGGTGAGTTTGAGGTCGCCCATCACTGCATCCATAGCCCGTTGGAAGGTAGCTGGGGCATTGGACAGACCTTGAGGCATCCTTGTGAGTTGTAATAGCCCTTGGTCAGTGATGATTGCACATTTTCCTTGATCAGCAGGGGGTAGGTCAATCTGCCAGTACCCACTGATAAGTTCCATGATGCTGAAGAACTTGGTGCCACCCAGTTGGTCCAAGGTATTGTCAATACAAGGGAGGGGATATGAATCCTTCTTGGTAACAGCATTCAGTTGATGGTAGTCAATCACCACACAGTTGCTGCCATCCTTCTTTTTGACAATCAGGAGAGGGGAATCCCAAGGGCTTTTACTGGGGACCAGTAAGCCAGATCCCAATAGCTTCTGAAGCTCCTTGTTAGCCATGGCATGATTGGCTTGACTGCGCCGTATAGGTCTGGAGCGGATAGGTGGGCTGCCTTGGGTTTTGATATGGTGAGCAACATCTGCAGCCTTGCCCAGGTCATAATCATCCTTGGAAAACACATCCTTATACTGGGCAAAGAGATCCATAGCTTGATCCTTCTGTTCTTTGGAGAGGCCAGATAGAGAGTTGCAGCTTATGACCAATAGCACTAGTGGTTGCTCACAGGGTAGACCCAACTTAGAGAAGTCTGCAAAGGGGGCGGTCTCTTGCAGGTTGTCATGCTCTTCCAGCTGTATATAAGCAAGAAGTTGGTGTTTGGATACAACCATAGATTCAAAACTCATGTTGGCCAAGAGTATGAGTATCTCCTTTTCACTTGGCATGAGGATGCCTGGTGCAGCCCATGGTTCTAGTCTGAAGGCATTAGGGATGCCAAAGATTTCTCCATGAGTGCCAGCTGGTAGAGCCAGCAAGAGGCCTGTATTGTGGATCACCTGAGCGCCAGGTGAGATAGTCACATTACAGGAGGCGTAGACTGGGATACCCTTGGCTTCCCCAATTGAGAGAGTTAGCACCTTGACCTTCTTACTACTCAGTGTATAAGCAACTGAAAGCTCTCTGTTGGCGTACTCCAGATTGATGTAGTGCAGAAAGCGAAAGGGCAGGTCAGACGGGCAATTGCCATGATAGAACATGGGTATGGAATGGCCCAAGATTCCAAATGTATGGTCTTCATGGTTAGTCACAGTGCCATACTGAACCATAAGAGCTAGTCCCAATAAGAATGTCATAGCTGTTGTTTTCCAGAACTATAGCAGGAGCAGTGACCATTAGCTTCCCAAAGCAAAGGGGAAGAGAAGAGTAGGCTCCTTTTGCTCTAGTGGTCAGTGGCCCAGCAGTACCAAACTCTTCATGGTAGGCCAAGTCTGGTGCCAGCTTAAGCTTCTTAACCAGCTGTGAGGAGATAATGTTCCCAGGGGCACCAGTATCCATTATGGCCCAGACATGAGTCTTGTTCACTACCAGGTTGATATAAGTGCAATCCCGGCGGTCCTCTCTGATCTCCACAATCTTTGAGACCTGGTGTATGCTTAGTCCTTTGAACTTCTCCAGGAAGGTAGCCATGGCAGCTCCCACATCTGGGCTTACTTCCTTGAGGGATTATAGCGGTGCTGAGACGTTTACTGTGCAGAGCAGTTTGGCCAGTCGTTCAGCACTGTCCTCCTCATGAGTGACCTCAACGCCTGGTTGAGCCAGTTGTTCAGCATAGGTTAAGGACACTTTTATCCAAGATATACATGGAATAACCACCTCAGGGCAAAGTGTATTCCAATGAGTTTGTGTGTTAACAGTGAGGACTTGATGTAGGAGGTTCTCTTGAACTCCTTCAGGCTCCACATCCTCATGTATTAGTTGGGAGTTGAAGTCAATCAGAGAGGGTTCATCCTTAGGGTTGGTCCCAGAGGATGGCAAGGCAGAAGGTCTCTTGTCGTGAATAACGGCATTCACCATGTTTTGATTTTGTCTTTGGTGGGCCATTTCAAAGACAAATCTCTTGCTTTTGCTTTCAACTCTCAAAATGAACTGGTTTCTGCATCAGGAAATATGATTGTTTGGTTTCCTGACTCTGCACAACTCACTTGCTCCACTCATTCTTGTGGCAAGTGATCCTACCTTCCTGGTAGTGTTTTGTGGTATTCCTAACCACTATATATTCCATTTCATATTCACTAATAAAAATTAAGTTCTATTCACATTTTGTCTTTGTGTCTTCTGTACTTCTGCGCCTCTTTCTAGCCACGCCTTTAGAGATTATTCATCCAGGGCTGCAAGGTAAATGCATTTACCTTCCCTGTCATCTAACCAAGACTTAGTACAAATCCAATCCTAAGGTTAGGATTCCCTGTTGTGTATCTGTGCCGCGCCTCAGAACACGACAAAAATGGTGCTCACTACAGGGGCTGTAAGCACTTGGTTATCCCTTTTGCATCTACATTTTCAGGTCCCTTGCCTCCACCTATTTGGGAGTCAACCTTGCCTGAAATTACCAGCCCTCCTATTGAGGAAGACATCGCCAACCTGCCTCTTGTCCCTACTGTACTGAACCTTGGGAATGGTCTCTGCCTAGTTGCTTACCCTATGGGTACCTCTGACTTGGAACAAGTCATGGCGGTAGCCCTTGGGATAGCTTGGGACAGGGCCATCCCTTGCCTTCAGCTACAGTTTAGCCATGCCAAATACTATGAGTTAATTGTGGCCCCTCAGTTTCCACAACATCTCCTCTCAGCGGCTGGCTCCGCTGAACACCTGCTGTCATCCTTTGTACAGCCCGCCTTGGCCCACCACCAGATGGTGTTGGGACTCTACGTTCAAGAGATCTTGTCTCTACAAGCAGCTGTTACCCATCATTGGGACCAGTTTGCTGCCTACCAACAATGGATTCATTCCCTGTTCTCCCTGGTATCTGACAATCAGTGTGATTTGGTCACCTCTCAAACATGTTTAGTCAATTCTATCAAGCAAATGCGCCAGTCCATCCCTGACTACGTTAGGGAGCGGCTACATGAGTTTCACCAGTTAGAACAACCCTGGCAAACTCAAGTAGACTCCACCCTAAACGCTTATCTCACTGACTTTGAACACCTAATGCAACAGCTCAATGCATTCAGTGTCTATTCCTTTGAGCAATTGCAACAGGTAGCTGACCTTGCCACCCAAGGTCTAAATGAACTCAGTGCAGAATTTGATCAAGAGAGAGCTACCACTGCTGCTGATATAGCCAAACTTCAGAGTCAGGTGAATGAGCTGTCTACTCCCAAACCTGATGTCCCGCCTTCTCATCCTGCTGATTATCTGGTGGACAGAGAGCAGAGGATCTGGGAGGCCATCCGAGAATTACGCGCTTCCACTCATAGCCAAGGACGTCCTACTGAAATGCCTCAACCTGACCCCCAGTTTCTTGCGCTGACTTCTCAGGTTGCTGAACTACAGCAAGAAGTTGCTGCTTTACGTGAGGTAGTGACGGCCACTGCTAGCACACTCAGGGTTAACAAGGAAGATGGCTGTTGTCCTGGTTTGGCAGGGGCTCCTCAAATCTACTGTGCTAGGGAGTTGATTGCCCTAGCTAATGAGGTGGACCATTTTAAACAAGATCAGACTGAGTTGGACAGAGACATACAGGAGATGAGTGAGCTGATCAATTTGGTAAACAACAGATTCACCCCCTGCCTATCAGTGGGGCCATCCTTTACTTCACGGCTGGCTGAGCTCTCCACTGTTGTCACTACCCAAGGACAACGCCTAGATGTTACTGAACAACAGACCACTCTAGCCAACACTACCAGTGCCAGAACTACCAAGACTCTGACGACCCTTGAAGAAAGTGTTTGACAACTATGGGCTAGACAACCCCCCTCCAAATCTGAAGCTGAGTTCTCCCCACGCATAAATGTACTCAATAGCAGCAATGGTGGTCCAGCTCCCAAGGCACACTTCAAGCCTACTTTTAAGCAAGTCTTTGATCCCAAAACCCCAACTATTGCAGCTTTCTTAACTATTTATGAGACTGTCATGAGGCGAGCATCAGATGAGGTTAAGAAGGAACACATTCTAACCTGTCTACACCCGACCTTTCAAGAATTAGTTGTGCCAGAGCTGCCCACCATTGAGACCTGGGAAGACATGAAACAGCTCCTGATTGACAAGTTTGGTGGTGATCTTAGCCTGGAGGTGAAAAAGGATGCCTTCATGCACATATTTTCAAGCCCAAAGAGATGTTAGCCAAATTTTCAGACAGATTTTACATGGAGGGACAACAATTAATAACAAGCAGACAATTGACGGCGCATGAAGCATATATGGTCTGCGCCCAGGCCCTCAAGGTGAATCAACTCCTGTGTCTTCATTTCAAGGCCCACAAAGCTATGCTGTCCTCCATGAAAAGTATAAAGACACTGCTACAGGATATGCATCTTACCCATTCTGGGGCAGTTGTTTGGGAGAGTTGTGCTGCTTCCAACTCTGGATCTTCTTCTTGCAGCCCTTGTATCCTCACTATGAACTCACATAATCCTCCTTGACGTCAGGGTTGCCACAACTGTGGTCAGATAGGCCACCACTCTGCGTCTGCACCAATCCACGGGTCAAAGGAGCTGATCCCAAGGATCAGTTGGGAAAAGAAAAGTCAACCTAGAGGCAGAGACGCTCTCGGTTGACAATTCTTCCCAGTCTCCTTCTATACCTCTGCCTGCTACTGACTCTGAGCCTGCTGATGATGAGGCTCCTCCTATCATCATTCTTTTCCATGACATTTCTGATGATTCTGATGTGGATGAATCTGATGTTGAAGACCCTGATGCATACGGGTATTCTGTTCTTGCCGTCCCAGAGACTATTGCAGTTCCCTACAAGCTACAATCTGGGAAGACTACAACTACCACCAAGCCCTTGTCTGAGGCTAAAGCAGTTGTCTCCTGCCCCTATCTTACTCAGGAAAAACGGTCCCCTGTATTAGTGGAATCATCAGAGGAAGCTGCTGAAGTTGCAGACGCCTTTTTCAAGAATGTATCTGTCTCACTCCCTCTCCAAACTGTATATAAGGAGTTCCAAGGACTAAGATAGGAATGAGAAATGGGACAAGGAACTAGCTGAGGCGCAGGATATCTTGGCTGTTCTGGCACCCTTTGGACACACCACCACCTGGGTAGAGATATCTATCCAGAAAGTAAAAATCAAAGCTGTCCTGGACACCGGTTCTCCTGTCAACGTTGTTCTAAACTGGTGAAAAAAACTTAAGCTGGCCCCCGACCTCAACTACCATCAATCCTATGGCACCACTGGTCTCTCCATGACTCGCGCCATTGTCGCATACTCTGCCTTGCCAATGCAATTTGGTAGACTCCTGTTGGCTGCGCCAGCTGTTGTTCTAGAAAATGAGAGCTACGGCCTTTTGGTTGGTACCCATTTCCTTTGGTAATATAATGGGATCATCAACCTAAAGGATGGTTATCTTTCTATCCTAGGGTATAAAGTCCCTCTGATCTTTGAGGAGCCAATCAAAGTTCCTGGTAAACGTTTGAAGACATGTACACTGGAGTACCCCACTGGGGTTTTCACCCTAAAATACCAAACCCATTCCACCAACATGAAGTGTCCTCCCATGGCTTGTCCTGCAACTGAGGGAATTCCTCTCATGGCCACGTCTGCTGTCACCATCCCTCCAGGTTCTCAGGCCATCATAGACTCCCAGATATCATATGAACTACCTGAACAGACTTTCTTAGAGCTGTAAACCCCTCCTTTGCTGGGGTGTAACAAGTCTTAACTTTGTCCTGTAATTCTGGACATTTCCCACAAGAATTCTGTTCAATTACTAGTTGCCAACCTTACCACGCTTCCTATGACCGTATCCAGAGGACAGGTTGTTAGTTACGGAAAGTTGTTAAATGCCCCTGATGTCTTGTACCTTCACCCTTTTGGAACGCTTCAAGACTTTAACCTACCCAAAGACAAGCCTCATGTCCTATCTCTGTTCACTGCCCAAGACTTCCCTCAGTTGTCTCCGGTACAACAGAAAGAGGTGCTTGATTTACTAGACCAATTCTCAGACATCTTTGCTAAAGATAGCACTGATTATGGGCTGGCCAAAGGTGTGATTCATTAGATTGTTACAGGAGATGCTCCTCCTTTTCATGCTAAGCCATATTGCCGCAGCCAAGTGGAAGATGTGCAGGTTTCTAAGGAGCTCAAACAACTGCTGGACGCTGGACTGCTAGCTCCCTCTCAAAGTCCCTGGGCTTCTCCTCTGCTCATCTTAAAGAAAAAGGATGGGGGCCACCGGATTGTGATGGACTATTGGAGGTTGAATTCTCTAACCAGGAAAGATTCCTATCCCTTACTGCGCATTGATGACGCTCTTTGACACCTTGGGGGTTCTAAGTTTTCCTCTGCCATGAATTTGGCGTCTGGTTACTGGAAAGTTGACCTCTCTCCTGAAGACCATCAGAAGGCTGCGCTCATCACATCAGAAGGATTGTTTGAACCTACCCGCATGCTGCAAGGGCTCTGTAATGCCCGGCAACTTTCCAGAGGGCCATGGACTCCATTCTGCATGATTTGAAGTTGTCGTGTGTCTTAGTCTATCTAGATGATATAACAGTCTTCAGCGCAACTTTCACTGATCACCTAGCCCATCTTAAAGAGGTGTTCATAAAGATCTGAGAGGCTGGCCTCAAGCTAAAGCCTTCTAAGTGTGCTTTCTTCAAAGAACGCCTTGAATTCCTGGGCCATGAAGTAACCCAAACAGGGATTTGTCCAATGACCAAGAAGGTTGAAGCCATTGACAAAATGCTTCCGCCCACCAACCTACGAGAAGTACAAGTCTTTCTGGGCATAATGGGTTACTATAGGCAATTCATTCCTGATTTTGCTGATACTAGCAAACCCCTGGTCCAACTGTTGTGTAATGTTCCTTTCAAATGGACTGCCAGCCAACAGCAGGCCTTCAAGACTCTAAAGCAGAAACTCAAAGAAGCACCCATTTTAGTGTACCCCAATTACGATAAGGAATTCATCTTGTACACTGATGCTAGTGACCTTGATATTGGGGCTATCTTGGCTCAGCTCAACAATGAAGGTGTGGACCACCCTGTAGCCTATACTTCCCGTGTGCTAAATAAGCATGAAAATATTTATAGTGTTACAGAAAAGGAGTGCCTTGTTGTGCTGCATGCAGTCAAACAATTCTGCCACTATGTGTATGGTACCCATTTCACTGTTGTCACTGACCATGCTTCTCTCAAATGGTTACAACAACTTAAGGAGACTGAAGGACACTTAGCCAGATGGGCTCTCTGCCTGCAAGGTTATGATTTCACTGTGCTCCATCACCCTGGGATTCAACATCAGAATGCTGATGGGTTTCCTGAATGCCCATCCTTGCCCTACATCCTGCTGAAGCAGACCGCCTGTAAAAGCTAATTGACTACCCTTCTTCCTGGGAAAGTGAGACAGAAGAGGTTTGACTTGCCCTGTCCAAATTGTCTGAAGACACCCTCATACTTGACAACCAACTCTTCAAGAAGGTGCGGGGTCAATACCTGCCATACATGTGCCCCAGTCTTTGCCTCTCCTTGGTGTTGCAAGCCCATAAAGAGACTGGCCATGGAGGCATTGCCAAGACCTTTGACTGGCTTCAGAAGAATTAATTCTGGGAGAATCTTTGCCTGTTGATCCCAGATGTCATAGCTAGTTGCCATGAATGCCAACTCCAGAGGCCCCAAGCTGCTTCTCACAAATTCAAATTGGTTCCCCCTCAACACTCTTTTCATATGGTTAGCATTGATGCTGTAGGCCCTCTCCCCCGCTCACATTCTGGATGCTGCTTTATCCTGATTGCCGTCAACCACTTCAGCAAGTGGGTAGAAGCTTGCCCTACCAAAGACATCACTGCTAAGACTACTACTGCCTTCCTGCTGCAGGATGTTTTCTACCGCCATGGCTGCCCTCAAGTGCTGTTGTCAGACAACGGAACCAACTTCAATGCCAAACTTGTAAACTCTGTTGTTGAAGCTCTAGGAACTCACCAGTCTTTCTCTGCCCCCTATAATCCTTCCACTAATGGGGCAGTTGAGTGTGCCAACTCAACACTGGTTTCTATCATGAGAAAACTCACCTACTGTGATACTGCCAATTGGGATCTATACTTACCTGCTGCACTCTTTGCCTATTGTCTGAGCAGGCATCAAATAACAGGGTACTCCCCCTTTGACATGTTGTATGGGCATGAAGCCACCACTCCGTTGCTCTTGGGGGTTCCCCTACTCTCCTCTGATAAGGCCATGAACCCTGATGACCACATCAAAGACTTAGTCAACCGCATCATTGATATACAGGCCACTGCCTACACTTCCACATATAAGACTAAGGTTCTTGAGCTCTCTCCTGACAACGCTGGGCGCTCCCCCTTGCCCAAGTTTGATGTTGGTGACCATGTCCTGTACTACCAACACCGTGTGGGTGGGCGCGCGCATAAGCTGGACTCCCTGTGGATTGGTCCTTTAGAGGTGACTTTCAAACAAGGATGTGAGTACACTATAAAGCTCCTCTCCAGTGGTCGTCCTTTTGCTTGCATACACGCCAAGTTCCTCAGCAAGTATCACCCCCCTAAGGCCAATCTAGAGGGGGGCAATGTCGTGAATAACGGCATTCACCATGTTTCAATTTTGCCTTTGGTGGGCCATTTTGAAGACAAATCTCTTGCTTTTGCTTTTGACTCTCAAAATGAACTGGTTTCTGCATCAGGAAATATGATTGTTTGGTTTCCTGACTCTGCGCAACTCACTCGCTCCACTCATGCTTGTGGCAAGTGATCCTACAGTCCTGGTAGTGTTTTGTGGTATTCCTAACCACTATATAATCCATTTCCTATTTTACCAAAAAATTAAGTTCTATTCACATTTTGTCTTTGTGTCTTCTGTAATTCTGCGCCTCTCTCTAGCCACGCCTTTAGAGATTATTCATCCAGGGCCGCAATGTAAACATATTTACCTTCCCTGTCATCTAATGGAGACTTAGTACAAATCCAATCCTAAGGTTAGGATTTCACGTTGTGTATCTGTGCCGCGCCTCAGAACACGACATCTCTGATCTGGTTTGTTGGGGGGCAGTGGTATGGGGGGAGATGAGGGTGTCAAAATTACAAAGGCAGCCAAGGATTTCTCCTTGTCCTGGCTGCTTAGTAGTTTTTTTACTGGTCCTCATTGTCCTCCTCAATATCAGCGTCCTTGGTGTAGTTCTTCTCAGTGTCTTCCATGCCTACATGATGGATCTTTTGGCGTGGATTCCTACATTCCCGAGAGAAGTGGCCAGCCATACCACATTTGAAGCAAGTACAGGGGCCATTGCTGACTGGAGCAGGCCCAACCTTGTTGGAAGGCTTGGGCATCTCAACAGCCATGCAGGGTCTATGCTCAGATTGCTGTCAAGGGCGGCCTTCAGGGAGAGGGACTTCAAACTCCTTCTTGTAGGTGCATAGGAGGCGGATCAGATATAGTACAGTGCAAGTGTTGTAAATGCCTGACTTAAGAGCCAGAGATAGTTCCTGGTTGACATGTACAGCATTAAGGAGTGCTGACTGCACATCAATAAACTGCACTGCACTCATGGACAACAGAGTTTGAGCTTCAAGGTAGAACCTAGAAGTAAAGACTTCTAGAGTTTCCCCCACCTTTAACTTGGTGTCGGCAAAGTCCATCTTGCAACCAAGGAGTGCTTATTGGCTACCAAATTCTTCTGTCAAAGCTCTGGAGACGTTGGCAAAGGTCCAGCCATTCTCAGAGAGATGTGAAAAGATAATAGTTTGAGTCTCAGCATCCAGACAGTTAATGATTGTGGAGTCCCGCATGGCATTGTCTTCATCATACATGGAGTTCTGGTACAGACATAAGAACATGGCCACATTGCTCTTGCGGTCAAACTTGGGTAGATTGACGGGCTTGAAGTTGTTGGAGCTATGTTGGAGGGGAGCAGGTGTGATCCTCACTGGAGAGCGGGTGAGACGGGAACAGCTGAGAGTGGAGGCAGCAAACCTAGCCTCAGAGGCGCGGCAACAATTTTCCTCTTGCTGGGCTTTGTGTTCACCTTCTTTGTCTTGAGCAGCTCCAGAAGCTTCAGGGGTGGCCAGGACGTCATCCTCAGACTCTAGTACTGGCTCTAATACTTGTACAGCGTTAGGAGCCAACTGAGTGTGGTCCTCATTGCATTTGTAGCTATGATAGAACTCAGGACTAGAGGACCTCAGTGGACTGTGGTGACTCTTGGAGTTGATGGACATAGCCTTTAAGTTGACAGCCATAATCTTACTGTCCATCCTATCTAATTGGCTCTGGAAGGCGTCCAGGAGAAGTTGCTGCTTGTCCAGCTCATCTTGGTAGACCTTGTTCTCCTGGCGGGTGATATCCAAGTCATCTTACAGAGAGGTGATGCACTTTTTGTGGGTGGCAAGCTCAGCTTGGAGCAAGGCTATTAATTCCTTGTCCTTCCTGACTTGGGTCTGGCTGTTGGCTCTGTCATGTGATTAGCAAAGTTTGAGACAATCCTGAAGTTCTGACACAGTGTGGTAGCCATCAAACATGAAGGCAAGATCAGCACTCTGCTGGGCCAATTACGTCTGCATCTTCTTGTAGTGATCAAAGAGCTCAAGGATGTTTTGACCAAGAAGGGCGCTGGAAGGGGAGTTGTTGGTGGCAGAAGATGTGGGAGTGAACGAGGGGATGGTGGCAAGGCAGCGGGCTAGGACTTCCACCTCATGAGTCAGGCTTCAAACCATGGGGCAAGTCTCCAGCACGTGAGTAGTAACCACACTAATCCAATTGGCATCTACACCCTGATGGGTGAGGGTCTGTACAACATGTGCTGGCACTAGCTTAGCTATACCTGCTTCAATGGCATTGACCCAGTGGAGCATGGTGTTCTGGGTGTTGGTGACTTCAGCAAGGTACTGATTGATAGTGGTGAAAGTATTACCCAGCTCATAGTAAAGGACCTGGAGGAACGTCTGTTGGTTATATACCAGTATTCCCTGGTCATGCACTAGGCTTTGGATGCGGCCCAGGTGCATTTAGTTGTGGCATACGGCAGGATGGGTGAATTGTTGTAGGTAGTCCTTGATATGTTTGACAGTACAGAGATCACGGAGGAGCTGGTCAGGGTTGACCTGGGAGAGATTCTGGAAGCAACCCAAGGCGTTTTCAGCAGAAGGCTGCTGAATGGCCAGGTGTTCAGAGCAAGAACCATTGCCAGCAGCACCAGCATCCATGGCGTGTATGGCATTACAGATGGCATCCTCGGAAGGTGAAGAGTTGGCGTCCATCTCCAAGGGGGCAGGGGCTTGTAAGAGCAGTGGTTGACCAAAAACAATGGCCTGGGGGCATTGGTGTTCTGGCATGAATTGACTCAAGTTGGGCAGGCCATAGGGAGCGTCTGCTCTTTCCCCAGCATGAACATTAGCAGCAGTAAAGGCCGGTGCCTGGTGGTAAGGGGAAGCAGTGGCAGGAGACTGGACCAGGGGCATACCTCCCTCCTCATTGAAAGGACCGCGGGGGTGGGGGCTGTTGGTGGTGTAAGACATGAGCGCCAATGCCGTAAAAGTTGCAGAAAAGGGTTGCTAGTTTCTACAAATAGTTAGTCAGTGATCTAATTCTTAATACTATACCTGTTGATGGTATAGTGACCGCCTATGAAGGACAGAAGAATAATAAGGTGTATAGACAAAACTGGTATTTATTTAGATAGCATCACACTTATATAGTGTAAGGCGGGGGAATTGCCACCAGAGGCAGGGAGGCACAGAAAGAAGGACTTCCCAAATGGAGGAGAGTGGAGTGGCACAGTTAAAAGTCCCGCGCAAGAGAGCAACCGCTTCTTTGCGGCTTTCCTTAAGGAGGTAGATATAAATAACTTAGTTTTTCTATTTGTAATCCTGGAAGTGAAGCCTGTGCCTTGTGCGCAATTGAAAGGCAAATTAAACACCCGTTTTATGAGAATTATAAATGTAGTTATCCTTATTAAAACAATATTGAGAAGAAGCAATCACATGGTTGTTTTATCGCTCAATCCCTAAGTGGAAAATTTAATGTCTAATCCATTCAGGATCTGCGACACCATCAAACACAATGGAGTCAATTTTAATATCCTCAAAGAACCCAATGACCTCATTCTAAGGGACACAGTATTTATCCAGGTCATAAACCAAGACAACTCTGAACGTCTATCCAAAGACAGTACCCTCCACATAATGAGATACACCAAACTCAATAATATGCAAACAACCAAGATTCAATGCCCAGAACTTGCGGTACTCCTAAACAAATACACTCATGTATTTAAGGAAGAACTCACAGAGTTATCACCCAAATGAGAGGTCAAACACAGCATCAACCTATGTAAAGCCATGCCTAAACCTGCACCTCTCTACAGACTCTCCCCCATGGAGACCCAAACCCTCAAAAGTCATATTGAGGACAATCTGACCAAAGGATTCATTTGCCCATCTGAATCCCTGTGGGGGGCAGCAGTGTTCTTTGTGAAGAAAAAGGAAGGTACTCTTTGTCTAGTAACCAACTACAGAGCACTAAACGCAATCACAGTAAAGAACAAATATCCCCTTCCACTCATAGAGGACCTGTTTGCAAGGCTCTCTGGAGCTAAATTTTTCTCCAAAATTGACCTCACCTCAGGTTATAACCAAGTTGAAGTAAAAGAAAAGGACATACCAAAAACTGCATTGTGTACACAATTTGGATCCTTTGAATGTAGAGTAATGAACTTTGGGATGACCAACGCCCCTGCAACATTTGTCACCATGATGAACCAAGCGCTGAATGGCCTATCAAATACATTATGCTACCTTTACAATATCATAATATTCTTGAAAACAAAAGAGGAACACCTCACGCATGTCCGCAAGACACTTGATTGACTTGCAAAGCACAAACTTTATGCAAAACCAAGTAAGTGCCAATTTATGGAAAAGAAACTCCTGTTCTTTGGCCACATTGTCTCTGACAGTGGCATCAAAGCAGATCCAGACAAAATAAAAGCCATAAACAACATGCAATGCCCCACCTCCGTGAAACAAGTTAGATGCTTTCTCAGAATGGTAGCTTACCTAAGGAAATACATCAAAGACTGTGGAAAGCTCACCACACCAATCAATGACCTAACCAAGGGTAATGCCAAAAAGAAATTCATCTGGACCCCAGAATGCGACAAGAATTTTCAACTATTAAAACAAGCTTTGATTGATGCACTAATCTTGCAATACCCTAATAACAACGGATGGTACAAGCTCAAGTTGGATGCCAGTGACACCGCCATTGGCGCAGTAATGCGCATCTGCCAGCCAGAGCAGCAAGACTTCCTGCCAGTATGTTACAAAAGCAGAAAACTAACCTACACTGAGCAGAGGTACCCAATACACGACAAGGAATTGCTAGCAATATACCACACATGCAAGAAATGGAGATGTTACTTAGAAGGACATTTAAACATCTGAGTACTAACTGACCATAAATCCTTAATATATTTCAAAACTCAGAACAAAATTGCATGGCAACAAGCCAAATGGATGTCCCTGCTGGAGCAACTCAATTCGGACATCCAATACAAAAAGGGGGCAGAGCTGGTCACGGCTGATGAGCTACCTTTGCATACAACATAGGATTCCACAGGGCTACGGGAAAAATCCCCTTCCAGCTTCTTTATGGTCAACAGCCAAGTCTCCCGCCACATCTCTACAGTCTAGTTAAAACCAATGATCCTCTCACCCCTGACACTTATTTGAAAAGACTAGCACAGACACTAATCAAGTTACAGTCTGAGGCGTACTCTACTAATTTAGCAACAAAGGAGAAAGAATTGGATTGTGCAGTAAAAACCCGGCCTTATCTCCCTACATATGAAATAGGAAGCTTGGTATACTTCTACAGCAATCAAGGGTACGGTTGCAAAAGTAAACTTGCCTCGCTATGGCAAGGGCCAGTCAAGGTAGTCCATAAAGTGAGAGTAGATAGTTACACTCTCAAGGATCTGGAAACAGGCCAATTGATCACTTGAGTCCATGTGCAATACATGTGCAAGGCTCTAAGTGATCAAGCATAAACCCCTTTATGAATAGAAATTTGGAAAAAAGAAAAACTAATGAAAAAAGTCCATGGGTTGTTATCCTTTTTGTATCAAGAAGAGATAAAGCTTATAGTAAAAAGGATTAGTGTGGTTTAGGCAATTGGTTCTTTATTGAGATACTATTACCTCTAAACCCAGATGCAACTGGATGAGGACTTTGGCAATGGCTTTGTAGATTATCCATACATTAGGTATCCAACAGAATGCAAATGTAAGGAAGGGAGAATCATCAACGGGAAGGAAATTGATGTGGTTCATGCCAATGGAGTAAGGGAAAGCAAGCCCAAGAAAAATGCATTCCCAAAGAAGAATTTCTTGCTTGGCATATTCCTCGGGTGTTTTGCCTCCTACTGAGTATATGACCCCCAGCAGCCATTCAATATATTTGGGCATGTGGTGTAGTCTCTGGTGATAAATGACCTTGGAGCCGCTGAGCACCAAGTTCCCTACCAATGCCATGGATTGTCTACTTCCTGCGTGATTATAACTAAGGAGTTCCAGAGTAGTGCTCATAGCTTGTTGCAATTGGTATTTGTGACTATCTGATCCATGCCACAAGGGCATTGGGCCAACAGCAGACCAAGGATTAACCCCGCTGCAAAACCCAGCTCAAGAAGTTTGAGAGCACAAATGATCTGATTGTCTGTCAAGTATGCCCCATTGAAGGAGAAGTCCTGTAGGCATAGCTGTGCATACCTTACAGGTTTCAACCTAGGTGTTTGCCAATGAATGTTATTTCCTACTTTGAGCCTTTTTGTGGAGATAACATAGGGATTTTTCAAAGCTAGCATAAGGGTGGACCACATGACTACTGGGCCGCAGAATTGTAGGAAAGGAATCCTCTCCCAACAAAGATAGGCAACAATTTTGATATAGGAACCTTGGCTGTCTTCTTAAATCACTACTGAAGTAGAGCTTGCCTCATCTTTGTTTAAATTTTGAAGAAAATTGGTTAAGCTTGGTATGGCTTGTTAGTCTTATTAGTTGGAGTAGTTGTAGTAGCTTTACTTGGGGTATTACGGCTTCTCATCCTAGCAATTGTGGAAAGCTGGCTAGATGTAGGCATACCGGAGTCTTTCACTATCAATTTACTTGAAGAGGTACTCAGTTTATAGGAGACAGTACTGGACAAACTATAGAACGCTGTGTCTATTTTGCCGCCTAGGATCTCGGTGAATTCAGCGTCTTCTGAGGCTAGCACGGGTGAGTATACACATACGTTCTCAACTGGAATTTTGGGTATTTCCCTTTGGGTCTTGTTGATTCTCTGTTCTGGAACATTTTTGTATTGTGCACTTGGCTTTCTGTTTCTTTTTGGGCGTTTTACCATAATGAAGGAAGTTAAAAGACCTTTACAGTAATGTCTAGTTTTGTGGGGGGAAATGTTGTGAAGTGATTGGTTATAAACTAGTTGTCACTATATTCACGTTCTAATCCATTAAGCTCGGTGAACCAAAGGGCAATGGTACTCTTGCCCTGGATGATAAATAGTCCAAACAATCAACTAGGTTGTATTCCAAGTTCATATTGACTGATGATCATCCAATCATTAGTTTAATATTGGGCTAAGCAATAGAGGGAATTGGGCTGTAACCAGAGGATCCCGGTGTTCTATTGACTCTCATTAATATCTCCTTCACTATATAACTCTCTTCTTGATTGATTAAATAAAGATTGAATTACATACACTTATATTTATTATATTCATTAGGCTACAAGAATTATCTTAGCTTAATCTTTAGTAATACATAGGTTGTAGTCAATTTAAGTGTTAGTAGCTATCAACCAACTGATAGCTGAAGTTACAACAGTCTGTTTAAGGTGGAGAAGGTTTTGGACCCCTGGTGGGTAACGCGGGCTGCCAGGGAGGGGAAGAGCTCTGAGGGCTCTATGTACCCTGATACACTTATAGGAGGTCTGGGAGCAAGCATCCTACCTAGCAGACTTGTAGGGTGTCCTTGTTTATGCCCCTATGGGAGCTTTTGGGGAGAACCCAGAGTGAGCATTGGAGGGTATAGATTTGCTTGGAGGTGTCACCAAGGTGGTTTGCTTGGGGAAGCAAGCTGCAGGACTTGGTGTGATCAGGCCTCTGAGAAGTGGAGCTGATTACTCTGCAACTGAAAGCCCAGACTTAATCACCTGAGTGAGTAAAACAACAACATAGGCTGTGAGGATCTATGATTGGATGACCTAAGTGGAATGCCACTTGTGAGGGCCCAGTCAAACGCCAGTTCAATGTAGACTCATGCCTAGGTCTACAGGTTCTGATAATGGGGGCTGAGATAAAGAACCAAGGTGGTTCACAGAATCAGCAGAGAAGATTAATGAGAGGAACTGTTTGATCACAGAGAAGGCTAGTTGAAGGACTGTTGGTTCATATTGAAGTTTGGAACCAAAATGGTTCATTGTGCAGGTGGAACCAAGATGGTTCCTAGTGAGGATAAGTGGAAGGGCTCAAAGATCATGATGCAGAAGTAGATGGTCATGATAAAGAAGTATCCAGAGGCCTGATAGGCTGTTTAAAGACTGAAAGAGAGCTGTTTTATGAGCTAAGATGGACTGTTTGCTGGTTAAGCTGAAGAGCTGAAAGACGTGGTTGAAGAGCTGGCTGAAGAACCCAAAGATGATGGTGAAGAACTAGTGGTCCGGAGAAATGAGCCAAGATTTTGCTGAATTGATTTTCAAAAGTGGGAAAATGTAGAATGGAATGCCTTGGTTTATTATTAAAATCAAGAAGGAATGTGGATAGAATTGTGGGTAAGATATTTATTTATTAAGTTCTTAGGATAGATGCAGATATGTTGCTATGAGAGCTGGATACAAAGTTGTTTTGGTGGGATGTTCTCCTTGGATTTTACAAGATTTGTAAATATATGGGGAAAACATTGAAGAGGTCCAGAAAGAACAGTTTAAATAGTATTCTACTATTTAAATGGGTTTAGGTTGAATGCAGGGAAGACTGGTGCCGGAATAATGGACCGGTTACAGTAGTTTTAAAAGCTATGGTGACAAGCAAAAATACTTCATATTTAAACAAAATAATTTCAGATTTAAAAAAATCCAACTCTCAGTTTAAAATATACACTCTGTTAACAGGGTTTATTGGCATTAATGGGCAAAATGGGTCAACACAGCAACAAAGTACTCACGCGCAAAGCAAAACCATTCAAAATATAATTCAAAATACATGGATTCACAAACAAAATGGTGTGAGTTGACTTTTGGTGTGCATATGTTTACTATGTGAATTGGTGACAAAATACACCCAAGCAAGGTGTATCAAAACTCAAACCAAAAACAAAACACAATAGCAACTCACTATGTAAACAAAATCACTCACACAATGTGTGCAATGGATTGTAATCATGAATGATACCAAGGTATCTAAAATAAGACACAAGATCTGAAACATAAATTTTAAAAATATTGTGTTGGGTGTTTGAATTTGGCAGTAAAATCTAGGAAAATGGGTGGATTTTTTTGAGTATTCTAAAATGGGCATTGTAAAACCAAAAACAACTAATTAAGAAATAAAAAATCTATAATTGGGATATGAGGGGGGAATATTAATCAAATATCCATATTCAGATAAAAGCAAAAATTAAAAATAGGGAGTAACTTAATTAAGTTTTATTTAATATTTTATTAAATTCTCAAAATGAAAGGAACACAGCAACATACTACTATTGCACCTGTTGTGTGCCGCAGTTGCGGTTGCCCCTGAGGGTCAAAGAATAGACTTAGTACAACACAAGTGCCTACTCAGGAGGGAGGCGGGAGAGGAGAGTTCCATAGTGATGCTGAACTGACACAGCTGGTTCAAGGAGCACAATCTGCTTTGGTGCAGAGCATAGCCCCTTGGGTCCCAAAGCTGACCCGGAAGCCCACCAAGGTTACCACTACCAAAACAGTTAGAAACAAGGAGGTAGAACTTACTTTGTATGTGTTTGACGTTGTGTACCAGCAAGAGTTGGTCCCGTCAGCCATGCTGGAGAAGGTGAAGCCTGTACTTGATACTAGCTACAAGCCCTACGTCAGTGATGGCAATCAGGAGGATGATGAGGAGCCCCAGTTCTACCAAACCAATGAGGGACAGCTGGTGTTAAAGAAAGTTGCTGCGTTTTACACCAAGGTGCCCATGCCCTGTGTTGTGCCCAACGCCAATGAGCCAATCCCCACCGCTAAAAAGCCTGCTCACAAGCACATTCCTGACATTAAGTGCATCATCCTTCTCTGGCTCATGCAGAAATCTGGTGATTACAAGGCGGCTGTGGCTCTTGCTGGGGTGGATCCCAAGTACGCCTTGAAGACCTTCAACAAGTTCATTGATACTGGCTGAGTCCTTACTGCGGAGAAATCCTTGCGTGTTTCAACCATGCTCACCAAGGAGCACAAATGGGCAATCTGCCAGTGGATAACCCAAGATTGCCATCTTGAACTGGCAAATATACAGGCCATGGTCAAGTCCGCTTTTGGGACCAAGGCCTCAATTTCCTTATATTATTTTTTGGTCAAGGGAATGCGCTTTTCCTGGAAAAAGCTCGGGGTATCCCCCTACAATTGGAACAGCCCAGCCAATATCAAGACCCAGAAAAATTATGCTGAGGCGTAAACTGCCCTCAAAGCCAAGGGGACAGTGAAATTCTATTATATTGACAAATCAGCATTTTCCTCATCAATGTGCAATGAGTATGGGTATGTCCCCAAAGGCTCCAATGATGGGGTGGCTTGGCATGCTGCAGTCCACGCCACAGCCTATTCAATGCTGACTCTCCTTGGTCCAAAGGGGGTTGAGCTCTATCAAATGATACTAGGCTCCCACAATAGCCGGACCTTCCTATTGTTTCTCTGATTGGTCCAGGAGCACCTGAGGCGCACGAGCCTGGGCTTCACCAACATAATTGTATTGGACAACACTGGTCTCTACAAGGTGGCAGATATTCTTGAAGAATTTCCATCAATTGACACCAGCATTGCAGTGGGCCCCCAGCAATTGGCCACAGCAAATTTGTGCCTTCTCTTCCTCCCCGCCTATTTGCCCTTCCTAAATCCCATTGAGGAAGTCTTTGGGTGGCTCAAGCAAGTTGTCAAGCAAGGAACCCCAACAGGGACTGAGGACCTGTTTTATTTGCTGCAGGCCGGGATCCATACCCTCCCAGCTGAGACTGTGGCCAAATTCTATGGCCACACTGATTTGTTCATACCTGCGTGCCTAGCCAAAAAGCCAATCAATTAATGGCTTAGTGTGTCCAACTTTTTTATATTCTCTAATTTACTATTTAAGATTTATTAATTGTCATTTTATATTTAGATGTTTGCACACCCACAATCACATTCAGAAGGACAATCAATAGATGTAAGTAATTTATTTATTTTATTATATATTATTTTATTATGCCATCTGAGGTTATCACAAATGCTTGATAATTGATTACGCAAACACATCACTATCACTTTTGGCAAATAAATATAAAGATCAAATTACAAAAGTTAAATATAAAGTGTACAAATTAGAAGTAGATTTTATTGATGTATATTATGCTTTTATTAAGACCTTCTCTGGGATTTATTTCCCAAAACCTGTTTGTTAAAATAAGAATTATAAAAATTATTATAATAAAAATATTGTAGAGTATAAAGATTTTTATTAGAAGAGAAATTATTAAGAACACCTGTAGTGAGTTTGGCGGTATATACCCACCCTGCAATGGAGGTGGCACACAACCTCCACTGCCACACCGTGGACGGTGGATACACCTGTATTAAAGTATTTGTGCCTGCTGGTAAAAGGAAGGATGGTGAGGTGGGAATGGAGGAAAAGCTTTTCTGGCGGGGCTGCAAACCTGAAGACTCCAGCCAGGACCAGGGCGTCCTGAATGACGTGATCCACCGAGTCATACCCAGGGAGGACCTTCCTCCCATCCAGTGCAAGCTGGGCCTTGTCAATTCCCAGAAGGACCCCGTCCAGGTCCTCTACAGACGCGCCCATCCCAAAGTAGAATAGGAACCCCAGGTAAACAACCAGATGAAGCCTTTGTCCAGCAAAGGCTTCTGTAAACTCGCACAGTTTGTTGTATACAGCGCTAACCTTCTTCTTGTGCCTGGTTTTGGCAAAGGTCAGCTCTATAGCTGCAGGGACCCCCATCTTGTTGGCACTCCAGGCCAGCCCAAAGTCCGCCAGGAGGATTTTTGTCTTCTTTACGGCTGTTGTTTCTGCAACAGCCAATTTTGACACCTTGCGCCCAAAGTTCTCAAGCAGGTAAGACAGGGTGTGCTCCAAGGGGTAGAAGAAGCAAGCAGCTGCATGAGCCCGGCCCATCTCTGGTATATTCTTGAATGGGAGCGTTGCCAGGACATCCCAAACAAGCTCAATGGAGTTTACACAGTAAACTCACCAAGGTTAACCAGGTCCAGGTGGGCATCCTTGTAGGCAGTAACTGCCCACTCAGATGCCACTTCACCATGCAAAGCCCAGCCAATGCCTCCCAGGACATTGGGAATGTACCATGGATCCTGTCTTCAAGCTCCTGCAAGACAGGGGGGACTGTCAGGGCCCAGAGTGCCCTGGACAGTCAGCTGGCCTCTCTAGAGGTGATTAAACGGTGCAATACATCAATTTGAATGACGCTATCTCAAAAACGCCATCTAGAAAGACGCCATCTTAAAAATGCCATCTTGGATTTATGGCTAAACTGCGCCAGATAACTTAAAATATTGATAAAAGCCCAAAAAACATTTCAAAAACTATAAAAAACATTT
The DNA here is from genome assembly GCA_014839935.2 of Entomophthora muscae. Classification (NCBI taxonomy): domain Eukaryota; kingdom Fungi; phylum Entomophthoromycota; class Entomophthoromycetes; order Entomophthorales; family Entomophthoraceae; genus Entomophthora; species Entomophthora muscae. The sequence continues at coordinate 127,849 of QTSX02007303.1, forward strand.
GAATAGACTGAAAATCATCCAAGGAATTCAAATCTGCAATAAAAATATGGGGTCAGCTAATACTAACTATAGTGCGCAAAGCTTCAAAGTCAACACATCCTAAAACAGTATTATTTTGTATTAAATTTTAACACTATATTAAACATGTATATACATATTAAAAGTTAAAATCAAATATTTGAAAAAAAGAAGTTTATTGTTAAAGAAAGTGGATTATACATTAGATCCAAGGGCCGTGACAATGCCTTTGAGAAGGGTAAGGCGCCCCTCTCTGGTGTAATAGGCCAAAGCCGCTCTTGTAACACTTGCAAACTTGACCTGCTGGCCAGCATGCTTGGCTATAAAAGCTTTGCCTTTGACGGCCTGGGAATATAGCTGATCCCCGTGTGCATGCTGGACCTTAAGCTTCTTGATGATCATATTGAACATAGGCTTTTTTGCCTTAACCAGGCGGGAAAATTGGTTATGCTAACCTTCAAGTGAGGAGGTGGTCTTAGTTATGCTGGCTTTGACCTGCTTATAGCAGTTCCAGTTATTTGAGTTGCCGCCCTTGCAGATGCAGTGATGTCCCTGGAATACACCTACCCACTGGTGCTCAAAATACTGTATGAAATGAGCAAAGGCTTCTTGGTTCCCAAGAATGTAATTGTCATTGAGAAGCTTGTTGTAAAAAAGGTTAACCTCTTCCTTTCTGACCATGGCAAGAGCAGCAAAGCAATTGAATATCTTTCTGGCCTCCTTTGTGCCATCTTTGTATACCAGCTTATTGAGGGCTGGGTTTTTCATCAGGTTCTTGCGCAGAGCCTGGCGGTAGTGAAAGAAGCAGCCTTGGGGCCTGCTCCTAAATACCTTGATAAAAGTGTTGGCCTGTGCAGCCTCAAAGTCAACTATCAATGTGGTATGATAAGGAAGGGACTCAGGAGTTTTTTTGGTTATGGCCTGTTGCTCTTGGGTAGCCTCTGGGCTGACCTTCTTCTTCTTGCGGCCCCTTTTCTTGGTTGGCTCTTCTTCAAGCGTAGGCAAGATGGCATCCAGTTTTTGCTTGAGTATATTCAAGGCATGGATGTAAGTCTCTTCCCTTTTATTAGGGAGAAAGAAGAAGACAAAGGGAATTGTATGTTCATTGACCTGACCATGGATGGCCCAAAGCTGATAAATAGCTTAGGGCAAGAGGCAAATGTCCCATTGGCAAACCAGGTATCGCACTTTAAAAGGCGTACAAGATCCTCTTGTGTCAAAAAGCACAAAATACGGTTTGGTGAACCTTGCCTGTTGTTGTGTAGCAAAAAGGGCTTTCCAAGCATGGTAGTCTTCTGGACTTCTGAAAGTACAAGCTCTTTGATACTTCTAGCGCTGACGCCAATATTGGCATCAATTGACCGTTGATCAGTCACATACCGTTGGAGTCTGGTCTTTTCTCCAACCTCCTCTCTCTGATCCTTATTCAGGTAAAGGAGAGAATGAGTTACCAGCTCAGTTGAAGTCAAGTCCTTGTTGAAAGGAATGGCTTGGCAAAGGTACCAGCGCATTAGATAGTAAAGAATCATATCAGAGCCCAAACAGTCATGCTCAATGGTGAGCTCCTTGACTTGGGTAAACCCAACTGTAGTTAATTGCGCAGGGCAACCTGGACTATCACATTTGTAGTGATGGTTTGCCATTTTTTTCTGGTCATTGCATATAAAAAAGAAGCCGTCCTTGACAAAGCCAGCCCCCCTTCTTGATCATAATGGGAAACAAGTCAGGAAAAATAGCTGGAACTATAAATTGCCTGTTGACGTTGCAGATATTGGCAACTGCATGTAGGTCCCACTCTAGGATAGGCTCCTCCTCTGAGGCTGTGAAACCATGGTCACCAGAGTCGCTTTTGGAGACTCTTTCATTCTTATCTTCATCATTGGAGTGAACGTGCTCCTCCTGGAGATCAGAGGGGGAGTAGACAAAGGGAGAGTGGGGAGGGGTGGGGCTATCAGCCTCAGGCTTGGGGGAAGGTGTGGGGGTCTTGGCAGGCGTTTTTTCTTTAGGAGTCTGCTTGGCAAGGATAGCCTTGGTCTTTCTTGCCTAAGTGGGAGCAGCTGTGCTCTTGGGAGCCTTGGGGGTAACGTTGGTGGTAGGCTTGGGAGGCATCTAAGAGCAAATTCGCGTCAGAAAAGTTCAAATTTGGGGAGAATTTTTAAAGAGAAAAATGAGAATGTGTTAAATATAAAAGTAGTCAATATTTTTATATGGAATTGTATAGAAACTCTCAAATTATATACTATCAAAATTATTATGTTTTTATTCTGTAAAAATTAAAAAATTATTAGTAGCGCAATTATGAAAAACTGTGAGTTTTGACTGAAAACTTGCAAGTGAAATGGCATTTTCAAATTGACGTAATTGAGATGCTGTAGCTCTGAAATATATTGTTTTTTACCATTTTTTATATTAAATTAACAAACTTCTGGTGGAGCTACCTCAACCGGGCCAAAGAGTAAAACTTGAATATTTTTAAAACTAGCTTATACAACTGGGGTTCAAAAAGTACCCAGTTGTTTAGAGGAGATAAAAAATACATAAATGCAAATTTTCAGACAGTTTCTTACATTTTTTATTTAATTGAGATTTGGCGCTGAACTGTACTTTGTAAAAATGGAAACAGTCAATTTGTGATGGCGTGCTCTTTATAGCATCCTATGACACCACATGCTAAAACAGGTTATTCCTAGTGCCACATTGGTGGGCGCCACTCCTATTGGACGCTTAGTTGCTTAGTAGAGTTTGTAATAGGTACATTTTGCACAACAAAAATACCCTCATTACTAAATAAAATCACTAGTAAAAGATTGTATTATTGAAACCCAAATAGCAAGGTTCACACTATGATAAGGAATAAGGCTAGCATATTAAATGTGGATTTTTGAATGACTGTGTTGCAGAGGGGTAGTACTATCAAAGTGGCACTAATTTGGGTTAATTTATTATGTAGGTCTTAAATTAATACCATATTTTATTCCCAATTAATAAGGGAAAGGCTTGGATTAATCACATAAAAGTAAGATATAATGACAAAAAAATCAAAGAACACGCTGTCTTGCCATTTTAATTAAAGCTTAGGCACCGCAGCACCAACTGAAAATTATCTCAGGCGCCGCTTTTCAGTAGGTTGGATTTTGTCTTTACAATTTTAAATCTACTACCAATCCAAAATATCTTTTTTATTATACTATTGAGACTAGTGCTTAGAAATATGATTAATAATTAGATAACCATTTTGGGGATTCAAAAATAGCGCTACAGCGGCGCTTGATGTAAAAGTAGAGCAGCGCCATGGCATCCAAAATATTTGCAAGGCGGTGCCTGGAGCTTTTTTTGGGTGGCGTGGTGGCGCTTTATGTATGATAGAGACGGCGCAGCAGTGCATGTCATTGGATATTCTGAAGTAATGATCCAAAATCTACTGCCAATTGAATATATATAACTTTTATATTATAAATTTATGACAATGAGGTTGCAGTAATTCTATTCTGTGAGCTCTGTCATAATTGGCATCATTGATTTTATACTGCCAATTTATGGAGTTGGCTGCTGTAATCCTAATCTGTGAGCTCTGTCATAATTGGCATCATTGCTTGGTCAAAATTTCCAACATATCCCCCCATTTGACCAAACACTACTTTCTTTCTTTCCAAGATGAATCCCAACACCAACAACAACAGCAACACCAACATGCGCCAAGCCTACAACAAAATGATGGCTTCAATGGACAAAGCGGAGCGGCGCACTTTTCAAAAAATGCCGTGCTCAGTTTGTATTGCTTTCTTGAATCAACTTTGGGCCAGTGACTCACAGTTTTGCAAACAGGACTGTACAACCACTGTGGCGGCCTCTGAGCGTAGTACTGCGCCAAACTCTAGTGCCAGGGATTTCCCTGACAAGGACTCCATGTTTGAGGAGCCTCTTCCTGTCAGCAATACGCCACCCAGCGGCAATTCTTCTGGTGCTCAGCACCCATTTCCTCAATGCCTTCCTTCCACTGGCGCGCAGCCCCCCACCCCATCTTCAATTCTCCGCGCCCGCCGCAACTCCGGCCTTGTGGTGATGGACTACCCCAACCTCCTTAGCAAGTTTGGGATCTGCCACCACAAGGAGACAATGTACAGCTTTGTACAGGTGCTACACTCCGACGAGGATGCAATGACCCCAATTTGGGCAGGGGAGTTATACCACAGCCGATATGATGCCTCCTGTTTGGCCGCTGAGGTGCGTCTAGGGCTGCAGTCAGCTACCCTGCCCCCCAGTGAGATTTCTGCGCAACATGTGCATACCATTGCTGTCTGCAATGAGTATATTGATAAGGTGGCTTGGGTTTGGGCTCTTGAGCTTGCAGCAGATCCCAGCTTCCATCAAACCTTAGACTTGCCTGTCCAAGCCAATACCAACTGTCGCTTCTCCGCCATGTTCAAGGCATATCTTCAAGCCATTACCACTGGCAATGCTTCTCTCTACCTTCCTTTGGCTGCCACAACTTGCCACTTTATGTGGTATCCTCCTGAAAGTTGCCAGCCTAGCCAGCCTGGGTACGCTGGTTGTTGCCTGGAGCATTACCGCACCCTGGCTTACCAGCTCCGCGTCCCTTTGCCCCTATCCTATTCCTACATGGAAGATGTGTTGATGGACTGCTTCACTATAGGTGCTGCGTTCTCTGCTTGTAGTGGCTGGAGCCGTTTGGTGCCAGTCAGTCAGATCCGCCTTTCCCTGTGCAACTGGTATTCTATGTCGCGCAACTCCCAGTTGGCCTGGGCCCAAATGCTGGTGATCCTGGCTCACGTGCGCCAGCGCCTGGACAACAACTGCTACATGATGCCCACCCATGAGCGCCCAGTGATTACCATCTAGCGCACCGCCAAGCATCCCCGCCCCACCAACCGCCAGTCCTCTCCTCCTGCCATGTCTTCTGCTCAGCAGCGTGGAGGTGCCTGCAACACAAGGGACTAATCCCACACAGCCTGCCTTTTATTGCAATAAACTTGCTTTGCCTATCCTCTTTTTTATTGTTTCTATTATTTTTTAGTTCTTATTTTTTATTATATTAAGTTTTTAATTGATGTAATTATCTTCTAAATTTAGTGCTTATGGAAATATTGTTGATTAGTGGAGTTTTTATGTTGGGGATTGAAATTTTGCGCCGCCGCGGCACTAAATTTAATAGTAAGACGCCGCCACGGCATAAAAGATGTTTGCAAGGCAGCGCGGCGGCGCCCAAGACTATCCCAATTTGGCGCCGCGGCGCTTTTGATTTGTTAAAATTGGCGCGGCGGCGCTTTTTAATTGTAGAAAGCGGCACAGCGGCGCTTAAAGCTGGCTAGTTTTGCAGTTGAATTTGCAAAGTTTTGGTAACCTTATTTTGATAACAGACTTTTTATTTTGATTTGAGATAGCGTTTTTGTGGTGCAGTTTTTTGTGATGGCGTATTTTAGGATATTTATTAAGTGTTTTTATAATTAAAAAATCTTATTTGGATAACACTCTTTTTATTTTGATTTGAGATAGCATTTCTGTGATGCAGTTTTTTGAGATGCTGTATTAGAAACTGATATGTAAAAAATAACTATTTAATAAATTTTATTAAGTTTTTTTAGTTTTGCTGATGTAAATCACGACGCCATCTCAAAAAAATTTTGAGATGGCGTCTTTTGCTCTGGCGTTTTTGAATTGATGTATTGCACCAATTAAACATGCAGCATGGAACCCCCCCCCCACAAAGCACTTCCCAGGGCAACATACCCCCCCTTTCAACTAACAAATGGCCTGGGATTTGAGAGGCACACAATCCTTGAATCCCTGGCATCAAGCCTGTTAACAAATCTGGGCCATTTACCTATCGGGAAATGGCACATTGGGAACGCAACTGTTTGATTGCGCAATTGGGCAATTGATCCATTGCAGGAGCTAAAAATAACTGTAGCAACTTGCCATGATGCAAAATTCAAAAGGTTCATGTCATAGCAGCCAATGAGAGCTCACTCTCTTGGCCAAGCGCGCAAATTCCAGGTAAAATTGCAAATCCACCTCCAAATGATGCCATCAGTTCTCTGGTGGCACAAAAGGCCATAGAATCATCAGTAAGTATAAGTAGTGAAAAGGAGAAGCCCTCCTCACTTTTGAAATCTTAATAAAGCAAATTTATGCCTATAAATTATTATCTTATTACAGAGTTTATCTATTATTGCTCAAATTTAATTATTTTCTTTGCATCTATTTGTGAATCCACCACAATATACAAACTAGCCTATCCACATCCACCTGGTTATACTCCTGCTGCCCTTGTTAAACCACCCTGTGCCCTTGGTCTGGGGTATTTCCATCCACACCATTTGGATCTGCCGCCAACCATGAAGGAGATTCCAACTGCACCTCCTCTCCTAAATGTGCCGCCCACTCAGGACTTCAGATAGCTAGGTTTTGTCTACATCACCGTATTGGGGCTGGCCAACCAAGTTGTGCCCCATACTGGGAATTGGCGCCCCCTGGCCACTGCCCTCAACTACCTGGTACGGATTGCGCCTATTGTGTACATGGCCTTTCAGGCCCGGCCTGCCTTCCCTGTGGGAGCCCAACCAGACTCTGATATGGGCTGTGACAGGGACAGGAAAAGCTGTTTGGCCACATGAGTGGCTTAGTTAGAGTAAAAGGTGGGGGGGACAAACAGAACCAGGACCCGGAAGAGTTCACCATCAACATCTTCTAAAAAAAAGGTAAGTGTTTAAGAATTTTTATTAATTATAATTTTTTAGGCTACCTTCTTGGGTTTCTTCCTTGCCAGCGGCTTCAGCCGGCTTTGCCATTCTTGGCGCAAGCAGTTGCGCAGGCAATTTGGTATCCTCTTTCCCAGCATGCTTGGCAGGTTTGAGGTGGGCATACATCTCTGGGTCATCAACCCAGACAGACGGCGCGGAAAGATTGTATGCCTTGAACTGGAGGCCCTCAACCACGGTTTTTTGAATATTTAGTAAGTGCTCAATTGTCTTCTCTGGGGTGTCTGGCATTTTTGACATTAGTGCCTTTGCGGACACCTTGTCAATTTTGTCCCCAGTAAGGACGGCAGACTTCACTTTGGCTTTGACCTTGCAGTCAATATCCTTTATTTTGGCAATTGCCAAGTCAAGGTCTTTTAGAAGCTTCTCCAATTCTCTCATTTATTTTTTACTAACCTTTTCATGTGTTTTTATAGCTTTTTCCTCAATAAATTCTGTATTATTTTGATACTGTTGCCTCTTTGTTTATTCCTTTTTGTTTTCCCATCTACTACATTATCCCATCTTTTTACACATTTTGTATATGTTTTACACTAATCTCAATATGTGTTGTTTGCTTTGTGTTGGCATTGTTTCCTTGATTACCATATTATTTTTGGCGCTTGACATAGCCCCTTGTGAAAATATTAACAACAATTTGATGATCAGCTAAATTTGAATTAGAAAATTATAGTGTTAACTGTTTTTAGATAAAGTTGTTACTGATCCAAATTCAAAACCTTAATGATAAACTTTAAGCCAATCAGGAGCCAAGTGATAAAGTGATTGTTGTGACATAAAGGGTCATTCAATAATTTTTTGATGCATGTGAGCTAATTAATATGATTGGCTGGATGTTTTGCCATTGTATGCCATTGTCACTCTGGCAAGTTGTTGATGGACTAGTGCTAACCCAGTAGCTGATTGGTCACTAGTCCACCAAAAACTTGCCACAGTGGCAATGGCGTACAATGGCAAAACATCCAGCCATCATATTAATTAGTGCACATGCATCAAATAATTATTGAATGACCCTTTATGTCACAACAATCACTTTATCACTTGGCTCCTGATTAGCTTAAAGTTTATCATTAAGGTTTTGAATTTGGATCAGTAACAACTTTATCTAAAAACAGTTAACACTATAATTTTCTAATTTAAATTTAGTTGATCACCAAATTGTTGTTAATATTTTCACAAGGGGATGTGTTTGGGTGCTAAAAATAACTGTGTTCAGGATCTAGATACACAACATAGTAAATATATGATTTTATAGAAATAAGCTGAACATAAAGAATATAGCCAACTATAAAAAAAGAGAACATGAACAATTGAAATTCAAAATAAAGATAATATAAATAGAAATTTTTGGGACCAGGGGGTTTATTGAGGCAGGGAAGAGTGATGCCTAGTAGGCAGAATGGCGCGGGAAGGAAGACGTAGAGGCGGTGCTGGCCTGGGGGGTCTGGGATTAGATGGGTTGGGTTTGCGGGTGGGGGGTGGGGGAGGAGGCAGGAGGATTGCGCGTGATGGCTGCCATATTGTCAGAAATATTCCTGAAAACACTGGCGTTCAGAAGGATGTTTTGTGCACACTTCAGTGTAAAGAACAAGATAAAAAAGGCAGCAGTTCCCCCTTATTGGGGAAACTGCTGCGGGAAGCCGGGATTTTGAATTCAGAATTAAAAATAAAATTTTTAATTCAGACGGGTTTTATACCCTGTCTGTGGGCCGCACACCCAACCGCCAGCCAGTCCCCCACCCAGCCCGCCAAATGGGGAAATTGCCAAAAGGGGAACCCCAAAAAGGCAATTTCCCTAAACCCAAATGGAGGGGGGAACTTCTGCCCAAATTTGGAATCTACCAAATTTGGAGAGGGTTGACAAGCAGTCCAGCATTACAAATAATTAATCAACTGCAAAAGTTGAATTGAAATGCATTACTGTGCCTGAAGATGCTCCAATTCCATGCCATGCCAAGGATAACAATTCATTGCTTGCCAAACCACTCCCATTTCACTCCCAAAAGGGAATTCCAGATAACACCAAGTGTTTGGGGTCCCCTATCCAATGCTTTGTACTATTCATGCCCCACTAAGGATGACAGTATATAATAAATCTCAATCACTTGATGGTAGTTTGTGCTATCATTGAGTGAAATTACCCCTCAATAGTATCACATAAATTAATACCAAAAACTTTTACACTACAGAAAGTTAAGACACTAAGCCTTGTCTGCCCTTTCCCAGGAACTGAAGATGAACCACTTAATCTTCTCTGCTGTTCTCACAGCCTGCCTTGGGATTGGGGACCACCAATACTCTCACCAGCATGGGCCTTACAACAAACCACCCAACAAGTACTTCTACAAGAAGCCAGCACAGCTCTACTCCTCTGAGACATACTCCTGGCCCACACTGGTGTCGCCCTGCTCCACCCAGCACGTAGCAATATATTCCTTTGTATTCTATGTGCTTACATACTTTGCCGGTAATTTTGGACGTTTTAACGTACATGCCAAAGTCTTTAGATGGATGATAACGGTCTATCCCATCTTGATGGCACTCACAGGATTTCAAGTCACCAACTTGGTGCCTTACCTAGCTAGAATACTCCCTCATTTTATGGGGCTTTACACATATATTGCTCATTGTACTCCTCATCAGTCATTAGCTGGATGGGCTAGTAGGTGGCTGTGGCATGGGGTGTGAGGTGCTTATCCTTGCGTGATTGGTTGCCCATGTTCACATGGAAAACCATTTGTGCAAACAAGTCAGCCACCATTTGGTGACCAAAGAGAAAATTGTGATCAAGGACCCCAAGATAGAGGTCATTGAAAGCCTGAGTGCGGCGTCCTGGAGTGTATCTCCAATATTAAAGAACACAACATCTGCCAGATGGATGTTGGCGTGACCACCTGGGTACACGGAGGCCTGGTGCCCGCGTTCCTGGATGGCCTTGAGGGCGGTGGAGCTTCCCTCCATCTGATGGCTCAAGAAAACCTGGTATTTGGAATTTGAGCCATCCCAGGAGTTGAGCAATCCACCAAGGATGTGGCCGTATGAGTACCCATTGATGAAATCAGGGTTTTTCTAATAGTAGACAAAACCCTTGGCTGAAACAGCCAGAAATGCACCAATGAATGTCCCCTTCTTGACCTTCTTCCTTCCATTCTTGGTGGCGGCTTTTTCTTGCTCACCAAAATTGTCAAATGCAATCAATAACATGTAGTACAAGACAAACATGATGTCATCTGTTAGACTTGTCAAGCATATGACCAGGGTTGATTCAATTGTGGTGTCATATGGGGAATCCTCAGTGCCATCCCATTGGTTGCCGGCAAAATTTGTAAGAACCCTAATTGAAGCCACCTTTCTGTGCATCCAGAGCTTCACCATGCGCTCAGACACCCAAATGCTATGGTGTGTAAGTTGCTTCCAGACCTGGGTCAAGGGAAGCTTGGGGTCCTGCTGGAGGAGGTCAAGCATTATTGGGTACGCCTCATTGATTTGGGACTCTGTGGCCTTCTTTGGCTTCTTGGCTGTCCCAATCAGATTTCCCTTATTCATCAGGTTGTTGAATTTGCGCATGACAGTAGCCTGGATGAATTGTAATTGGCTGGCTATCTGATCCCAGGACAGACCCTGCAGGTTGAGTGCCACAATTTCCTAAAGAATTTGGGCAGTGATTATTCTGTTTTTGGGGCGCTGGGCGACGGGAGCTGAAGCCTGATTGGCTGAGGGGGTGCAGGTTGGGCGGTGGCAGGAAGTTGTTCAAAATCAAGGTTGCCATCCTGATTGGTTGGTTGACGGGCAGCTTGTGCAGGGGTGGGTGTGGGAGCAAGGGCAGAGCTAGATGCTGAGTGACTCTCAAACAAGTCAAAGCCATATGGGTCGGGGGACAGTAACAGGTCAGCTTCCTCATTACCTGCCTCAAATGCTTGGGTGTAAATGGGTGCCTCCATGTTCTGAGCCTTGCCTCCATTGAAGCTGGCTTGGCTGCTGGCGCGGTTGAAGATGTTGCTATTGAAAACCATATTGAAATAAAACTTAGGATAAAATCACTAAAAGTAAAAATTTTAAAATTTAACCAATTTTTTTATTGTAATCTCAAGTCCATATTTGGAAGGTTCTCAAAACCTTTTCATACAAATCTGGAGCCATGAAATGAATCAAATGCCTCTGATTCTAAATTAGATAGCTGTTGATTGGCTGTTAAACTGTTATATTTCTATTTTAGGCTGCTCATACTACACATCTTGTGTGAGTTCATTTTGTTTTGTGCTTGTATAATCTTGCTTCTAGATTGCTCAAGTTTTGTTTCGTTTTAGTTCTTCTGTTGGTGCCTCATATGAATCCTGATTGTATTATAATATACTCCGGAATAGCATTCATCCATTTCACTTGTTGTGTCAGTTCATTTTGTTTGTGGTTTGAACTACACTGCTTGATGTTTGCTTTAATTTTGTATAATGGGTTAGTGAAATTTTGTTTTTGGTTTAACAGTTCATTTATTAACCAAAAATATTTAAATTAATTGAATCCTGAATCTTGCGCAACTTGGATTTTGTTTAAATCTGAAGTATTTTTGCTTGTTGCCATAGCTTTTAAAACTACTGTAACGCTTTGGTGCGCAAAGAGATGTCAATTTGAGCGGTTTGAGCTGTGGAAATTATTTTCATAGTTGGATCCCAGTGGAACTTCAGAAATGATCTATTTCTGCGCTCTACATTCATTGGTTGAGTTCTGGCAGGTTTCCTGATGGAAATGATTGGTTGGAAGCCAAAAGCTTAAAGTATAAGTGAGGAAATAGTGAATTGATACTTTAAGATTTTGAGAAAGTAAGTATGTAAGCTTAAGTTATTATAGGAAAAAGTGAGCAGTAATGGTTTAAGCTTCTGAAGAAAGCCATTTTGAAGGCGGAACCGTTGGGAAAAGGACACTATAAGAAGGTGGCTGGCTGGAAAGTTACAGGGTCTTTCCAGGTCTTTTTGGAGGTCTTTCCCGGGCCTTTTGAGTTTCTGCCAAGAGGTTTTTGGAAGCCTTTTGATCACCAGCAAGAGCTTGATTGGACTGATACAAGTGGAATACCAAGACCACTAAAGATATACAGAGAGCTGAATCCCAAGATAATGGAGCAGGAGCCCAAGAATAAGAAGCTGGATCCTAAGCGCGGTGCTGGAGTCCAAGTTTAAGGTGCAGGAGTCCAAGACCAAGTACAAGGAGTCCAAGATATTGTTGGAGGACTTTATATTGGCAAATCCATATTGTTTTATTGACCCCCCGGGCCATATACCAGAAGGTTTCTAAGGGGATCTTCCTTCTGAGAGTGAATAAAAGCCTATTTCAACCCCTATACATATTTCTGAGATACATTTTCCCTTACTAGAGAATGACAATCCCTTCCAGCCAATCCCTGGCTACAATCCAGGACACACTTTGGGGACTGGTGGGCAGGAACCCCATATCTGTGTTAAGATCTTTAAGGTCAGAAATGTAAGATCAGATTTATATAAGTAACTGTTTCAGCATTGTTGACTTGTAAAGCTTCATTTTCTTGGAAAGTGAGCAGCTGGAGCTCTGGCTTCTGTTGCCATTGTTTCTGGTGTTGTTGCTGTTGTTTTTGGTGTGGCTAGTGTTCTTGTGCTTTTTGCCATCTGGGTTGTCTCTGCCATTGGAAGAGGGTTGTCATTGTGTGCAAAATGATCTATGTTGGCACTTTTCTCTGCATACTTGGCCTCTGAAATTGATGTAGACATGGAGATGTTGGCCTTGGGTCAAATGCCAGCATCCCTTAAAATTTTTCTTTGGTTGATGAAAGTGGTATGTTTGTTCAGATTATCAGCTTATGCAGGGTTCTGAATCTTTTGGAAGATTTTTTTTAATTAATTAGCATATGCCATGATGGTGATCTTGTGAAGAAGGTCACTGAGCTGCATGTGATGACTTGAACAGATTCAGTTGCCCAAAATTTCATATGATATTGGCTTTGAACTCCTCCAAGTTTTCAAGCTGAGTTAATGTTCTAGAGCCAACCCAGATGACAAACCAGTTAGCTGTGGTCTTTTAGAGGTGATTGCTGGCTTCCTGAGCCATTTTTGAGAAGATGCAGATAGTATGTAGTTTGGCTGCAGATTGGTCAAGCCAGTTGGTAGCATTTCTCTTTGTTCTTTCCATAGAATTTTTCAAAACCAATGTACTTAGTGCTGGATTTTTTTTCTGTGGTAAGTGGTGGGTGGTTTAGTGGGAGTTGGAGGGAGCAACTGTACTGAATGATTTCAGTGCATGCTTTGGGCATGGCAAGCTCTTTGATCATTTTTCATCTGTTTGAAATAATATTTTAAGCTCTATAGCCAAATTATTGTGACAGGGCATAAGTTGGGTCACTGGATGGGAGATCAGACAGGTGGCTCAGATCAGGGATGGGTGGATAGATGGGCGGGTCAACAGGAAATTGGGTTGATGCCAAACTGGGTGACGGGTAGATGTTAAACTAGGTTGGTGATAGTTGGGGTAGTTGACCATCCCAACCCTCAACACATTAATAAAGGATTGTAAATTTAAGCTAATAGCAATAATACTAAAAGGAAATAAGTTATATTTTAGAATTTTTCAACATAAAATATTATCATTTTTCCCTGTTGATTTTTAAATAGATTTTAAAGGATAAAAAATATTGATAGAAATGCATCTTTTATTGATGTGGGATGAATGCCAGGTTGAATTTAATAGGGTTGGCAAAAAAGTTGGTTGTTTTTAAGCTGTGTTAAATTTAATTTTTTTATAATAAAGTAAAGCAAAAAATTGAAAATTAGTCATATGGTGGAATAAGGCCTGTGGGATTTAAAAATGACTTGTTAACAAGATAAGCATTTTGCTAGCCAGTGACTAACCTGCTTAGATTTATGAAAGGTTGTAAGGAATAAATTACAAACTGAGTGGATAGCTTATATGTTTGATAGTCTCAATACTCGCTTGTTCATACAACCCGCTTTTGAAATTCCCTGTGTTATAATCTTGAGCTCAAAGTTGAGAAAGCTTTTATCAATTGACAGCAAAGTTTGGGCAGTTAAAGCTTGATTTCAAAGCCAACTTCTGGATGTGCTTAAACTCTGGTGCACTTAACTTGAGATCAATTTAAACTTGACTCAGATTGGCTATTGACAGCCCTCTTTCAGGGAGGCTTATTGCTGGGATACTTGGTGTTGGGAATTTTGACCAAGCAATGATGCCAATTATGATGGAGCTCACAGATTGGGATTGCTACAACCAAATCCATAAATTAGTAGTACAAGATACAATGATGCTAATTATGACGGAGCTCTTGGATACAAATTGCAGCTACCAAATAACATAAATTGATAATATAAATCATATGCATATTGGATCAGCAATAGCCTGCTGACCTGAACCTTAAAATTAGCCAATGATAAGTGCCGCTGTGGCACTTAAGTGATACATGATTTACCGCCGCACCACTTGGGAAAAGACACAAGCACCACCGCGCCGCCTAGCGACTGGATTAGGCGCCAAAGCGCCAACTGAAAATTATTGCAAGCGCTGCCTGGCAAATATTGCAGGTGCCGCTTTACTTTTACATTGAGCGCCAAAGTGCTGGGTTCAATTCCCCATAATCTCAAATTCTCATATTTATCACATTAATAAGCATTAAGCTTGCAGTATGCCAGAGAAGTAAGAAGTGATCATGAAGTACTAAATTATTCTATGCCAGCAAGGATCACCTGTGCTGGGTGAAGATGAAGATATTTCATTGGTTGTGTGTGATAAGCGCCAAACCTAGATTAATAATTACCCAAATTAGGGGCATGTTAGAATGTCCTAGAAGACATTGCTAGCAGCCCAGGGATTAACCTTTGCAGAAGGTATAAAAAGAAAAAATCACTCACAATAAAAGATAAGCTTTAATCTTGAACTGTCTTTGATATATCTTTAATCTGGTTGACCTTTATTCTAATCCTTAAGTGCTTCTGCGTGATCAGAAGCCATTGCTGGACAATAATCCTGGTTCCATTCAATCCTGGCTCTTCTGATACAATACTACTCATATCCTCACATATGACTGTATTCAAGCAAGTGTCCTGTGCCCTATAATCCCAAGTAATTGTAGCGCTGTAATGCAAAAAGCGCGACACTTGACATAAAGGTTTATTTGAACTTCCATTATTGAATGGTTTTTATTAAAGGTACTGTTGGATCTGGACGATCTTGTTAAGTAGTGGTGCTGAGTAGGTCATACCGTTCATTGAAATGATGGCTTTTAAATGACAACTTTGATGGATAGTTTGCCCTTCCAGCCCCTGTGCTGAACAAGTTTAGGGCTGTTCAGCTATTTGATCTTCTCTAAAATAGTTATTTGAGTGGCTGGTGTTTATTTCAAGAGTGGTATAATTGAAAGAAGTGATATTGTTTATGGTAGTAGCTTGGATTGGTTGCTTGATTCGTCTAGACAATTTCTTGAAGGTTCTAGAATGCTAATCTAGCCACAGTTGGTACAATGGTAAATTTCGAATTTTCCTGAAACTTCCTTCAGCTGATTCCTTGCATGTTATGTGGCAATAAAAGATTATAAGGGTGCGATTTGTAAATTTATTTTCAATAGTGGGGATATGAGCTCATAAATTAAGGCCAAGCTGTTGTTGACCCTCTCATCACATCATCCTTTTGAACTCAAGGGATGTTAAAATGGGCAAAGTATCTGAATCTACCGTCTCGGCCGACCCAGGCGTACGCCTCTTTAATTTATGGCTTATAAATTCTAGTTTAAAGGGGCGCACAAATCCAACAGTCAATCGATATCGATCCGATCCAAAGAATAAATCAAGCATTAGTAACTAAGGATCTTGACCGATCGCCTTATGACACCCAAAAGGATCTTGGACTGAACTTGCCTCTTAGATCTCATTTGAGCCTGTCAAACATAGATGTCCGATCTAGGGTTTCTTCAAGATAGCACTTACCGAGAAATGTAACATGCTGCGAACATAATTTGTGTAAGTGTTTAGTGTGGATTTTAACTGTTTTGGTTAGTTAGTCTAGCTTAACTAGCGGAAGCTAAGGTTGATACATATGTATCGCCTACATGCAATAAGCTTTATTGATATATCAAGTTGCATAAACCGATATTTAATAATCAAGATATAAAGATATGTATAGTCCGAGACTTTTAGCGAGCTTGTCTTAGCCTGGACAGAATTTTGCCTTGGACGCGAGATAAGCTAGCCAGTGGTTTAAACTACCAACTTCTCGTTAACAAAGTCATTGACGTGGGTGC
Organism: Entomophthora muscae; assembly: GCA_014839935.2. Lineage (NCBI taxonomy): Eukaryota > Fungi > Entomophthoromycota > Entomophthoromycetes > Entomophthorales > Entomophthoraceae > Entomophthora > Entomophthora muscae. The sequence goes on from QTSX02007303.1 coordinate 143,914, forward strand.
GCATGTGCTGCTTAAGATGAGTTTTGCGATGGAAGTTTTTCCCGCAGCTGGGAACAGGACACACGAAATTCTTTTCGCCGTGGGTAAGCTTGTGTTCTCTAAGAGTCTTTGCGTCGTTGTAGGCTTTGGTACACCCCTCTACAGTGCACTTGTACGGACGCTGGTTTGTGTGGGTATGCATGTGTTCAGATAGGCGATCAGCAGCCGTGTACGCCTTTTTACAGCCAGGAAACTGGCACTCATGAGGAGTTTCGCCCGTGTGAACAAATATGTGCCTGCGTAAAGATCTTCTGGTCTGATACACATGAAAACAGCCAGGAAAGTTACAGGGATACCATTGAATAGAGGCTAGGTTGTTATTCTTTGCTATCTTCTGAAGATGAGGAAGCGGTAGAGTATTACGAAGCGTTGTAATAAGGTCAAACCTGATCTTATCCATACTGCCTAGCGATTGATCACCAGATTGGCCATCTCCCGAGCCTCCCCCAAGCAGCGTTTCGTAAGCAAGAGATGGGAAAGCCGACTGCTTAGGAGAATCCATCGTAGTATTATAATGATTTAGTATTTTAAGCATCCCGAGCGCTAAGTTATTTGTGCGGGCCGAGCATTTTTCGTGGGCTTCGTCACAAATCAGATCTGGCTCGCGGCTTGCTGGAAAATCGTCTGAGCTGACCTTTGTCGATATTTCCTGTCTAACCCGCTTTTTAACGGGTTCTTTAGGTAACTCTTCTGGAGTTGATCTCGAAGTTTGACAGGTTTCTTGAGTTATTGTAGGTAAAGGATCACCGTAGCTAAGAGAAGCGATGATAGGGTTAAGCGTATTAAAAGTCGGGTTGTAATCCGAAACCAATGAATCCCGTCTTTGGTGATTCATAGGGGGATAGTTGTAAAAAGGGGGTGAGTTGGGTGCAGAATTCCTTCCAGAAGGATAACCTTCCCACGTATGTGACTTGTGCTGGAGAGGGCAAAAATATCCAGAGGAAACGGCGGACTCAAAGCTCATTGGCTGAGAACTTATGCAGCGGATGGTCTTTGAACTGAAGTTGCAATGAATTTGTGTTCTAAATAAGAATGTTAGCCTTGGTTCTGAAGGCTTGAAGGGGCTGCAACTCGAGAATATTGTTATTAGCAAATTAACCACTAAAAGTCGGAGGCCTCTGTCTGAAATAAACCACAGATTGTTTTTTTTGAATTGATGTTACCTTGTAAATAAGTAGAATCTACTGAGTGTAGCTTCAATTTAGCTTTAGGTGGGCAGAAGATAGCCTTTAATCTTTCAATGTGCTCTAAGGAACAGCTGAGCTGAGTTTGAGCCTCGAATAATAATGTTTGATATGATGTTTACTGGCTTGGCTTAATTCCAGACCTAACTATTACAAGCATTAAGCAAAGTCGTTTTAACGTCATACCATCCATCTAGACTTATTTCGAAACGGCCAAAAGCAGTCGTTTGAAGCAGCGGCATCGCTAATTGGTGGAAACTTTGATCTTTGTAGCTGTTAGCTAAATCATTGGCTCTTTAATCTACATGCTTGGGCATGCGTTATCCATTCGCCAATACAATCGATCGATTTCAAGACTAAGCAAAGCAGAACTTCCCATGGAGGATAGAGCGCATTTGATTCGCTGCAAATAGATCTCCTGCTCCACTCAAAAGTCTTACCATCCGTCAGCCAGATCCCACCTGCGAGATCACCACATCACTAAAAATCCCAAATCAGTCCAAGCATTTCGATCTATTTGATGGTTTTCGATGATTGAACCTTTCCCTGAGAACTTTAGTCACCGCCATAGGAAAGTGTTGGGAAATAGGGATCATGACTTGCCAAGCTAGAACGCTGCTTGAACCGATCAATTAGGCAACCTAAATATATACTTCATTCACAATCTTCCTAGCAAGCAGTGTACCTTCCTTAGTGGAGCCTGACGACAGCGATGCAATTTAACCTAAAAAAGGTTACATTGCCTGCCATGGATGCACAACATGGCCTTGTCTTCATTGCGAATAAGAAAACGACTCAAACGCCAGTGTTTAGCTTTCTTTCAAGTTATGAAAGTAAATGGAGACATTTTTTAAACAAGCCCAGCCTTGCTGGTTTCGATCAACGATATTATGTCACATCTGAAGATCTAAGTGGCTTAGGACCCCAGGTTCACTGCCGCGAATATAAATGTTAAACTAAACTATGCTTTTGGATCGATGGGATTAAAATTATGGAACCTAGAGGTTCACCTGTGGATGCCACCCCTATGATGGAATCAGATATTTTACTTGTTTATTTAGAAACTTAAGGGATGATATAGGCTCACAGATCTAAACTACACAGTATGAGATCAAATTTTAAGAAAACTTAGCGGGCTTGGTGGAATACCCAAGCAAGGATCTTCCCAATGGCTTACCATTCAACACAATGGGTGATCCAAATACCCTTATCAATTGGAGGAGGGTTTACTGTGACTAGTTCTTATGATCAGGCAAATCATTTAGGCCCCCACTAATATATAAATCCACCACTTTAATAATTCAGTGCTGTAACTTTTAGAGTGGCTAAGATTAGGGCTGTGGTAGGTCTGAAAAAGCGGCTGCTTTATAATAAAGCAGCCATCCCGGCGAAATCTAGCTCCGATCCCAGAAAATTTGGAGCTTTACTTTTGCCACTGGTGGAGGATCCCATGTCATATTAAGGGATAGGATGGGCCCTATTGGACTTCATTTTTAAAATCAAATAATTACATAAATTTTCAGATTAAAAGATCAAGGATTTGATTTTTATTGACTTATTATTTATTTCTGCCTCATCCCCTTGGTTTCAGCCCGATATTTTCCACCAGATGCCAAGCAGTGCACTGGATCCCAGAGGAAGAAACCCTCCTCCTGGAGCCTTTATAGAAGATCTGGATCCGCCATGCTAGGGGAACCCTTTTTCAAGGATGGCTCTGCTCTGAACATGATAATTATGGAAAGTGCTACAATTGCCATGGTTTTTTGCCCACCACAACCCTGGTTGAGATAGACAAACCAAAGTCAGATCAGAGCAAACTGAAGTCAGGCATAGAACAGAACATAAACGGCACAAGTTTTTTCAGTGATGACATGGGATAAAAAGCTGTTAATACTTTTAACGTGATACATCAAACACCAGTAAAACATAGCCACATTCAAAGTTGCTGATACACAGCTAAGAAGCAGAACAAATTAAACTCTCAAATGAACACTTCAGATCCTAAATGATACTCAGATATATACTATTCATACAGGAAAAGCATACCAAGAATGAAAATATCCAAATATAAATACACAATATTTATAAACAAGTGTTAGGGATGTCATTTCTTCTCCTCTCAAAACCCAAGACTTGGATCAGGTTTCAAACCCTGGTCAAGACCGCCACCAGCCCTGAGGACCAGGGGGCTGGCTGCCCATTTTTTTGGATCAAATCCTCTCTGATTCAAACCAAAGATGCTCTTGAAGATGGTGGCACCAGTGTAGACTTACCAATGATTATGCCTAGTGAAAGACAAAATGAGTTGCCTAATGGAGGCAAGGAGGCTCCTGCTATTGGCTTGATGAGCCTTATGTTTACCTTGGTAGCCAATCATAATCCCACCCTGAAGAAAACATGGGCCAGAGAGCTACTGTAAGGTCTTGTCCATAATGGTGCAAGGTTGTAAACTAAGGCATGTAAAGTGTTTGGATTAAGTTTTAATAGATACAAAAAGGTAGGAATAGCTTGCAAAGTAACTTTAAAAATGTAAGGAAATGCTTTTCTTTTACATAGGAAAAATTAAATTTGGAACTTGACACCAGGTGTCAGGATTTTGAAATATTGACTAATTGACGGTTTCAACAAAATAACGCAGGCCAGCAGTTAATCACTCTTAGGAATGGTTTCAACAAAATAATGTGGGCTGCAGGTTTGTGGAATCAATGATCAAATCATATCCTGGCATTAATATAATTTCTATTCCTAATTAATGAATAAAACATGCAGATATTGTGCAATTAATTAGTCCACCTCAACAACCACCTCAAACATGCTTCTCATAATAATTACTATTCTAAAAATTTAATTGTATACTAGAACAAGGGCCATCATATGAGCTATCATCCAAAACACTTCTAGAAAATTCCATCATGGACTGGGCCGTCAGGCCAAACACTCTAAGATAAAAGGCTTTGAGCCTATTGTATTAGAGTAGCTCTGATTAAGTGAAACAATTATCTCCGTGAACTAGTAGCCAACCACTGGCTAGCTAGCCCTGAAAGTGGCCCAGGTAGACAGAAAGGATACCAATATGTGGAAGATGTCAAGTTAGCCTTCCATTAAAACTACCCCAAAAAAGCTGGGCCTCCTGCCGTGTTGCCCTAATGCTACTTCAGTCTCTTTTAGTGTCGTGAGCTAACTCGGATAAAACGTGGGAAGGCAAGCTGCCTTAAAGCCAGTCCATTAGAATAAAAGACTGATGATTTCTTGTTGACTTGATGATTGATCCAAGTCCTATTTCCTTAATGAAGTCCTCTCTTAGGCTTTATTAATGGAGAGCAAAATATGATACTGTCATCATACAGTATAATTATCTATAGTAAAATCTAGAGACAACACATATGAACCTATATCCAAAAGTAGGAAGAACCGTCTCAAATTCTTTGGGCTTTGGGCCCAGTCAGACTTGCTACTTCTGATGACAACAAAATATTCTGGGCCAAAAGTTCCACCAAAGTCACAGGTTCTCTATACTTTCCTAATGTTAGAAGACTTAGGATATCAGATGGTGGATGATAAAATACCATGGTCTACAAATTTCTGGCACCAGGGAAAAAACAACAGAGAAATTAACATGTATTAATGCTATTTCAAAGCCAAACTCAGATTTTAAACCAATTAATCAAACACTAGACAAAATGTGTTTAAATTTAGAAAATGAACACGCTTTCACTATATGGTTTAGATTTAATAGTGAAAGCAAAAAGTTCACTTCTAATATAAATTGTACTTTAGATCAAACAGGAGCTCTCCAGATAACAGCAACAACAAAAATAAGGTTAAATTAACAATCAATGAATCCAAAAATAAATTCAAGGCTCAATTAACCAATCAGCATTTAATAAATTGACAGGGAAGCCCTGGAGCTAATCAGATGCCAAAATTGAACCAAGCCATGAAACTACCTGTCATCCAATGAAATCCAAACTACCAGCACAAACCAAAGAACCCAACTGTATTCTGAAAGCCAAACCAAACCTTAATTCTTCCTGCTCTGCAGGCTGCAGCTTGCTGCATTCCTGTCAAACAACCCTTAATCACTTATATTTTCAGGAACCATGGATAACCTCAATGATTCCCCCCACTTCTATTTTAGTATTTAAGCTGAATTCCTTTTCTTGAACAAATTGCTCCAATAATATTATTCCTTTCAACATCTTCAATAAACTCTATATTTTCACTCTCTAACTGATAAATAGGCTATTGAGATCATCCCTGAAAAAATAAAACCCCTCCTTGTTGTGTGGGTTTTTTGTGTGTTAATAGGGTACAACCAGGCTAACATAAACTTCAAAACTCTGGATCCAACACCAACTGAAAAATCTGAGGATTCTATCTGGTATTGTTTTGGTCCACACCACCACCCTTTCACTTACTACATATGTTAATGAGTTAAATTCCAGTAGGATCTACCCTAGTCAAGTTTATCTTGGGAGCGCTTCTATATTCTGTTGGGGAATAGCTCCCAAATGAGTGGATCCCTGACAAAAAACTGGCTAAAAACTTGTACTGTGTTACAAAAAATGTAATAGAGTTTAAAAATCCTGAACATAGAAGATTAAAAAAGTGTTTAGCAATAAACTATCAGTCATCAAAGGAATGTCAATAGTTGGATATTCTCCATCTACAAATTGGTACATGCAGCTATTAAAAGATTCTTTAAGTGAAAAAATTGGGTACAGCATGTCATGGCCCGCCATGACATGATAGCTTTAAAAAATCACGTTGTAAAAGCTTGGATTGATAAAACTACTTCTTGCTGTCAGAAAGCTACCTTGATGATCTCCCTAGGTACCCTAGATCAAAAGTTATGACAATTTTAAGAGCCAAGTTCAAAAACTCTGTCAACATGTCCCAAAATGGTTGCAAGATTAGATTTCAAACAAAGACAAGCAACAATTAGTGAGCAGGTAAATCCAATCATATCTCAGCTTCCAGTGATCAGTTTTGGACGGTCTTACGCTTAAATGAAAGCACCAGATGAGAACAATTCATACAAAGTATTTTTAGATGATCAACTGAGGCAAAGCGCAAAGTTCAAATATGGCCAAAGGAATATGGTTAGAATTAGTCAGCTGATGTCTCAAACTTTTAGCATGACCCCCCAGATAGAGAGACAATGACCTTCAGGAATAATCTGGAAGAATTTCAAAGACCAATGTAAATGGTATAAAAAGAACATAGTTCCCTTTTTCCCATTGTGATCATTCTTGGTCTGAATAATAAATAAATGACTTCTCTTAGACTATAGTTTAAATGGATCAGAGTTGGGAGCCCTTGGGCCCTGACACAGCAAGCCTAATGCTTGTTGCCTAACAACTTCCATATTGAACTAAAAAAGTGTTTAATTTGAACTAATCCTGGCTAAATCTAAATGTTAAAAGTTAAATATTCAAAAACAAAAAAAGGTTAAAATTTAAAGGTAGTTGAAGGGTAGAAATCACTTAGAATTTTGGCTTAAAGCCTACTCTTCTTAAGTTCTTTATTTATAGTAAATTGGTATTGCTGTTGAAATGATATGTATAGGGATACAAGACAAGATGCAGGGGAAGTTGAAAACACCAGGAAAA